>CP092885.1:51607880-51624372 GCA_030710605.1 Cordylochernes scorpioides | reverse complement strand
TTATTATTGAAATATAAGAACTTAAAGTATACTCTATGTGCAATTGAGAATTTTTAACCATGACTTTCCACACTACATGTTTTATTGTCCGGCACTGGAGAAATACTTACTAACGCAACCCATTTTAGTGAGTGTTGCGACTACTAGAGTAGTCAACTTTATTTTTATGTAAATTTGTAATTTAAAACCTAAGAGAAAAAGTATGTAAATTTCTTTGATTGTATAATTTATTATGTAAATTTCTTTGATGTATAAATTGACCGTGTTTTCAATAAAAATGAGTTCTGGTCAAGTTTTTGGACGTTTGGTAGTTGTTATTAAAGCCTCTTCCTTGGAGTTACCGAGCTGGTCAAGTAGCTGGACATTAGGTTGTCTCTCAAGGTAAAGAGAGGCAGCAATCTATATTGAGAAGAAGCCCTCAATAGTGAGGTTTCTTTAGCCGATTTGACCAAGACAAGATGGTAAAAAGTATGGAAATGGTGAGGGTGAGAAAGTTGAGGTCTTCAATTGAATATTGCGGGAAAAATTGGAGCTAATTCGGTGAACTGCCTGAAGCAACTAACTTCGCGATAGAATGACCAAAGATTTAAACCTGGCAACACGGAACAATTCGCACTCACAGAAGGGATCACAGAGTAGATTTCCCAGGAGTCCATTATTATATTTGACCCCAATATCTCTGCAAATCCAATATTCCATCGTAGCAGGATTTCTTTATTACTTCGCTTTTATTGGATTTTGACCATAATTTTTTTTTTTACTTCATTTGTTATGTACATAATTAGATTTTCATTGTGTGTGAATTAATATAAACTGTTTTGTAATGTTTAGAATTGTTATAAATACAGTTTTGATATATTTATGATATTCAAGATATAATTATGAAAAACGTTTAAAAATACAATATTTTTTCTCACAATAAGTTTCTTTTGATTTTAAAATACAAGCTTGTTGTTCTTGTTGCTTATTCCTCAAATCATTTAAACGATCTCCATTAGGTTCAATTGTCTCAGATTTTCTATTATAGTTCTGGGAAATACAAGCTTTCAAGTGATAATCGTTCTTCAAAAGGCTTAGGCTTAATTAAACCATCTCTCTCTCGACTATGCTCCAATGGCACCCTGATTCTTGAAAAAGTCCAACCCCACCAGCGAGTGCAAGTAACCAAACAGGGCTCTGGTAAATTTGTAAGTGCAGAAGTCGAACTGCTTTTCACATGTATAGACATGTGGTGCACTTACAGTAAATACAGTTCGCTAACTACTCATCATGATTATCATGGCCTGTACCACATGTACTAGGGATAATTGAAAAAGAATATCTCTCTCGACTATATCTTACAAGAAATATTTACATATATACGCCGCGCAGCGTGGATAATTATAGCTGAATTTTATTCTTCAGTTGTAACTATCCACATTGCTGCGCGCATATATATGTAAACACTTATTGTATGAAACAGTCTATGTTTTAGTTTTATGGCAATTTTTCAGGGAAGAAAGAAAAGACTTCTGGAAAGAAAATGGCCGGAACTGTTTACTTTGTAAGGATCTCATGGATGATAATTTGGTTCACTATTTCTTCCAATGCCCTCTCTTAACAGAAAAACGCACTGAAATTTTCCCAAGCCCTAACTCTGGTCAATTTAGATACCATCGCATATGTCAACTTCTCTCTTCAGCTCTGAATGATGAATTACTGATTGTTAGATACTTTAAGTTCTGCACAGAAGCTGGGCGCATGAGAAAGAATGCAGGGCAAAGGATACTGGAGGATGACCTATCTGTAAATAGGTAACTGAATGTGAGACAAACTTTATTTTGTTGTAAATGTTTCCTCTTCCCTCTCCTCTTGTTGACGTGTAAATACGGCGAATCCTATATGGGGCGGAATGCCCTAAATAAAGGCTTTTGTTGTTGTTGTTGTTGCAGTCTATGTTTTAATCAAGCCTGTTGAACGTGGAGCCCTCACCGTGTCTAGTTAATATTTAGATAAATGTCTTTCTTTAAGCTCCTCTCCTTAGGTCACCGAGTCCTTTCTTTATATCTTGGCTTTTACGCGGTATAAAGTTCCTTTTGGATTTATTAAATCAATAACTGTCTCTCTCTAAATATAGGGATTTCTCATAACTTGAAGATATTTTTGAAAATAATTATGCTGATAATGTAATAATTATCATTTGAAAACTTGCATTTTAAAATAAAACCAGAAACTCATTGTGAGAAAATATTCTTGTAGTTTTTAATAGTTTTGATATATTGGCGGTATTATGTAATTAAGTTAAATTATACGGGTAACGTATGAATATATTTATATATTTTCAAAAATTGTGGTAGTTACTGAATTATCTCGTTTGTAGATATGTGTGTGGACAATAAAACTACTTAAAATAATAGGCAGATAGAGGCTTTTTTAGAGTACAAGCACACAAAACCCCCCTACCCACCATGATTATCATGGCCTGGTATTACATGTATATACGCTCATAGACAAAACTAAAGAAATACTTTTTAGTATGTATATCGGGATTCAAACAATAACTCCTAAAGATATTTGATACACAGTGACCTTTATTGAAGACATACGATATAACCAGTTGTGAAGCTAATTGCCTCTGTCTCCTTTTAAAAAACAACCCTCAACTCAACGCTACAAAGAGCTAACTGTATATAATAATTTCGGGCTTTGGCCCTTATTTGTCTGATTTTACAAAACTTATGTTTATAAAACACTTAAAGTTGCACCGCATAAGTTTCTTTTCTGTGAAAAATCAATATTTATTTCAAAGAGAAATATTTACTATTTCTAACTTTTGGAAATAAATATTGATTTTTCACAGAAAATAAACTTATGCGGTGCAACTTTAAGTGTTTTATAATCCAAAAAAGTTAGAAATAGTAAATATTTCTCTTTGAAATAAATATTGATTTTTCACAGAAAATAAACTTATGCGGTGCAACTTTAAGTGTTTTATAATCCAAAAAAGTTAGAAATAGTAAATATTTCTCTTTGAAATAAATATTGATTTTTCACAGAAAAGAAACTTATGCGGTGCAACTTTAAGTGTTTTATAATCATACGCCGCAGTCCTTTATAATGTATTAAAACTTATGTTGTAGCTTATTCTTTATCATTACCAGTAAGGCTTTTTTACTAGAGTGATGTACAGTGCCATTGTTCTGATGCACAAATAAAGTGAAAGGTGCCTCATTTGGTACATAAATATCATGCTCCCGCAACCTTATGTAATATATACGAGGGTTGTCCGTTAAATAAGTTCCACGGAGGTTTTTCATAAAGAAAAACAGGTTCATTTGCCCTGAACTATACATTTTCGAAAATATCAGACTTTTTTCATTTTTCTACATATTCCCCGTTTCGCTCGACGCATTTTTGCATTCGGGACACCCACTTATGGAACCCAGAGTCAAAGAACTCTGCCGCCTGGCCGCGTAGAAAGCCTAAAACCGCTTCTTCCAACTCGTCATCGTCCTGGAATTGGGTTCCACCCAGGTTTTTCTTCAACTCGGGGAAGAGATGAAAGTCACTAGGAGCTACGTGGGGTGGGTGTGACACCAATTTCCATTCAAATTCTTCGATGAGGGCAGTGGTTTGATGGGCGGTGTGCGGCCGAGCGTTGTCGTGGTGAAAACGCACCCCTTTGGTTAACGTCTCTCTCCTCTTGTTCTGAATCGCGCGTCGAAGTTGTTTCAAGGTCTCACATTACCGGTCAGAATTGATTGTTGTACCCCGACGCATAAAGTCGCACAACAATGGACCATTTCGGTCCCAAAAGACAGTAGCGATAAGTTTCCCGGCAGAAAGTGTTTGTTTAAACGTTAGAGGTTTCGGCGAAGAAGCGTGCTTCCACTGCTTGGATTGCTCCTTTGTCTCCGGTGTGGTGCAGTGTACCCAGGTCACATCACCAGTAACGATTGAATCCAAGAATTCCTCTCCGTCAGTTTTGTGGCAATCGAGAAATTTCTGGGCCGCATCAACCCGCTGCCGTTTATGGTCTTCAGTCAGCATTTTCGGAACCCATATTGCGCAGACCTTTGAATACCCTAAATGTTCACGCAAAATCTTGTCGATGGTGGTTTTACTGACATCAGGAGCCAAATCTCAGAGCTTTCGCAGAGTAACACTTCGATCTTCAAGCATTGCCGCTTCGACTTTGGCAATGGTTTCGTCCGAAACCGATGGCCGTCCAGCACGCGGTTCATCGTGGTCGTCTGTTCGGCCGTTTTTAAATTCTCTGACCCATCTGCGCACCATCCCGGAACTCATACACACTTCTCCATACACTTGACAGAGTTGAGTATGAATGTCCTTCGCCGAAATATTCTTTGCGGCCAAAAAGCGAATTACTGACCGTAATTCACAGCTGGCGGGAGACACGAGGGGAAGCTTCATCACTAACGGCTGCTCAGCCAAAACTAAGCTTACCAGCGACGTGTCCTTGGTGGGAAATTGGAGTGGGGAGAACAAGCTACGAGCCCGTGTAGTCGGCTCGAGCCTAAAGGGGATCCTCATGACAGTAGTGCCCCGTGGAACTTATTTAACGGACAACCCACGTATATGACATAATAAAAATATGATTTTTATTATTCATAATATAATTAAAATTCTAGAACAAAATAATTACACAACCATAATATTTATTAAACGAAAAAAACATGGTGAAGGAAGACGAGTTTCTTTTATTGATGCATAGGTGCAAGCTTTCGGGTTAAAAACCCTTCAACAGGCGAGAAATGAAGCGCGACTTATAAGGACTATAGTACAGATGGTAGGAAGGAATAAATATATATAAAAAGAAATAATATTTATTAAGATTGTTTTCCTAATATAACTGATATTATAACTTAAATAATAAAATTAAAAATAAGAACTAAACACAGAGTTAATTTTTAAAATGTAAAGGAATGCCAAACAAAAAGAATATAACCTAATTTGCTTTTTAAAAAATAATAATAATAATACCATTGTTGATTGTCTTTGTATGTAAAACTGTTTGCTTTGAGAAATAATCAAAATAAATATAATTTAGGACATAAATGGTTATTATTATTATTATTATTTTAATCCACGACTGCATGAAAGGTAACGTATCTAGAATATAAGTTTTTTAATGACATATATGTAATAATACGTTGGGGTTTGGTAAGCCTGTTGTAGAATCCTGTCGACTCTCTGTAATAATGTTGAAATGTAGTAGTAGTTTATGCTGTTGAATGAATGCAGTGTGGCATGTTGGCTAGAAGCAGTCGTAGTTGTTGAGCGATGGGTGGTAAGGACACACACACAAAACGAAGCGACACAGTTGTCGAAGGAAAATTTCTTGAATAGATAAAAAGTCGAGCCAAAAGCAAAGATGGAGATAGAAGATTCCTTACTGTTTTACATGGTCGATGAGTTGGTCCCTGGAGACGACAAGGGGTGACGCTGACCGGAAGATTCACTGCCACTGACTAACTGTCGCTAAGGCCGGTCTTATTTATACCTCAGCTCTGACAAAGAGAATTGGGTCATGCACGTGTCGATGGACACCGGACACTGGCGACGGTCTGACGGGGTCCAATCTATCTTTAGAAGTTACTTTGTAAATCTCTCAATCTTGCTTTTAACTTAGCTTTTAATCTATTATATAGTTTTATTTATTTATCCTCAGTACATTACATAGGGTGATGCAAGGAAACATGTCAATTATGCGCATAATTAGTTATAGTTTATGTTGGATAACTGAATGCTACGACAGCTAGCGCCACACTGGACCTATCATCATCACAACTGTTTGTTTACCTTCTTCTCTATATTATAAATTGTGTTCGCTACCATAACTTTGTCTTTTCTTGCTAAATGGATAATAAAGATTATTATCATATAATCCTCAACGTCCTCATGCCTTCCTACAAGCTGTAAGTACCTAAATCTTACAACAATTAGATTATGAGACTGAATATTGCATGAAATTCAACTAACGAGTTAAGACAAAGAAAAAAGGCTTAGCAAAAATGGCGTCACTCCCGAGCCACGATGTAACCCTAAATAAGCTCGACGGCTATAACTACTCACTATGGTCTTTCAAAATTGAAATGCTCTTGCAAAAGAAAGATCTTTGGGAAGTTGTCACCGAAAATATTCCAGATGAACCTAAAATCGAATGGAAAAAGAAAGACTCAAAAGCTAGAGCTATCATTAATCTAAGCATCGCCGACTCACAAATAGTGCATGTCAAAAACCTACTAACAGCCAAAGCTACCTGGGACACTCTTAAAAATATCTATGAAAGAAAAACACTCTCAGGAAAAATTTATTTGCTAAGGAAACTATACAGCTTAAAACTCGAAGAAGACAAAGACATGCAACAGCATATCACTACCATGATGGAACTAATTGACAAACTGCGAACCATTGGCGAAACACTAAAGGACTCTCACATCACGGCTATACTGCTTTGCTCGCTTCCAAAGAGCTACTCCAATCTCATCACGATGTTGGAATCAAGGCCTGATGACGAGCTAACGCTTGAATTCACCAAGAACAAACTCCTTGATGAACACACACGCAGAGTAGAAAGCTCGAAAGACGAAAGCACCGGATCAAAAGCCTTAAAAAGCCTCCACGGAGCTTCAAGCCAAAGAAGAGAAAAAGAGAAGAAATTCTGTTCTTTCTGCCACAAACCAAACCACTCCAAAGAAGAATGTTGGCACTATCAAAAGCGAAACAACAGCAACAAAGAGTACAAATATGAAAACTTCAGAAGAGGAAACGTACCAAAGTACACAAATCAGTCGAGTGTCACCCAAGAACAATCAACACATCAGAGAACAACAAAAGGGCCTAACCCAAAAGCTCTCAATTGCACTCAACGAGAAGCAAGTGTACACAACTGGTTCATCGACTCTGGAGCCACATCTCATATGGCGTACGACGAAAGCTTCTTCACTGAACTTAACAGAGAACAAACACAAAATGTTGTGGTTGCTAATGGCAATAAGCTGCAGGTCAAAGGGATAGGACAAGGAGAAATAAAAGTCATCACACCCCAAGGAAAGACTGACACCTTACTTCTCACAAAATTTCTCTACATCCCGGAACTAACAGACAACCTTCTGTCAGTGAGTGCGGCCACCTCCAACGGATGTAAAGTGACGTTCAACAGAGATTGGTGTACCATCGAAAGAGACAACACAGCCCTCGCGAACGGTATACTTGACAATGGAATGTACCGACTCCACCTGGATGACAACCCCCAAACTCGCACATTCAAAGCAAATGTTGCAAAACAAAACCACTGCAAGAACAAAAATTGCCTCATGCTCTGGCACGACAGACTAGGACACAGAAATATAGAATCAATTAAGAATATTCGAAATGAGAACCTAGCAAGAGGACTAAGCCTGAATAACTGTTCGCACAGCACAGACTGCGTTCAGTGCATTCAAGGAAAACTCACCGAAACCCCATTTCCAAAGAAGACAGAGTACGGAGCAACTGAAACGCTTCAACTTGTCCACAGTGATATCTGCGGTCCATTACCAACTAACTCTCTCAGCGGTAAGAGATACTTCATCACCTTCACTGATGACTACAGCAGATACACGAAGATCTACCTCCTGAAAGGAAAAGACGAAGCCTATGAAAAAATAAAAGACTACGTCATCTCAGCACACACGGAATTTGGAAAAAATATCCAAACCATACGGACAGACAACGGTCGTGAGTACGTAAACCGACAAGTCGAAGATTTCCTGAACCAAAGCGGAATCAAACATCAGCTAACAGTCCCCTACTCACCAGCCCAGAACGGAGTAGCAGAAAGGAAAAATCAATCACTAATGGAGATGACAAGATGCATGCTGTTTGACTCAGGACTCCCACAGTCTCTATGGGCGGAAGCGGTTACCACAGTTAATTACCTACACAACCGAATACCCTCGAAAGCTACAGACAAGACTCCATTTGAACTATGGACCAACAGGAAGCCCAGTCTGAAGCATCTAAAAAGATTCGGATGTAAAGCCTTCGCCTATATTCCCAAGATAAAAAGAAACAAGTTGGATAGCAAAGTTATCGAAGGGATCTTTCTTGGATACGATGATCGAAGCAAAGGATACAGAATCCTGCACGACACAGACAACATCACAATCAGCAGATCCGTAAAATTTATAGAAAAAGAAAATGGGTTTCACCTCGCTTCCACAAAAACAACTTCACCACAAGTACTAAGTACAGATCTAACTTCCTCCAATCATATTGGTAATGCAGAGGAAAGTCAGGAACCAGGAACACAATCCGAAAACCTTGAGGACTCAGAAACCGAGGATTACCTTCAACCCGGTACAAGCACAGGAACACAAGTGGTCACACAAAGAAGATCCACGAGACCAACAAAGGGAATACCTCCCATAAGAAATGACTACATGCTGTACAAAACTGAAGCTCAAGACATTCAGACACCCACCAACTACTCGGAAGTCCTACAATTACCAAAAATAGAAAGAGAAAAATGGCTACAAGCAATGAACGAAGAACTAAATTCTCTTGAGAAGAACAATGTATGGGAACTAACGCCTCTACCTAAGGACAAAAAGATCATAGGATGTAAATGGACCTATAAACAAAAACTCAATTCCAAAGGAGAAATAGAGCGGTACAAAGCCAGACTCGTAGCAAAAGGGTTCAATCAGAAATTTGGCCGAGACTACGAAGAAACCTTTGCACCAATTGTGAAGCATTCTACAATTAGAGCCTTCCTAGCTGCATCAGTCTACAAAGGGATGAAAGTGAACCACCTCGATGTCAAGACAGCGTTCCTACACGGCGACCTAGATAAAGAACTCTACATGGAACTCCCAGAAGGACTCCATACAAAACAAACAAACGAAGTCTGCAAACTAAAGAAGGCAATTTACGGTCTAAAACAAGCTGGAAGATCTTGGAACACAAAAATTGCAAGCACTCTAATTAAAAATAACTTCAAACAGAGCATTGTAGACCCATGCCTATTCACCAAAAATGAAGAAAACCATTCCATCTACTTGATTCTATATGTGGATGACATGCTCCTTGCAAGCGATTCCGAAATAATCATCCAAAACACTGTAAAAACTCTCGAAAAAGAATTCGAAATAAAGAATCTTGGAGACCCCACTCAATTCATTGGTATAGAAATCTCAAGGAACAGAGAAGGTGAACTCCTTCTGAGCCAAAAGAATAAAATCCAAGAATTAGTTGAAAGGTACAACCTCCAAGAAGCGAAACCTACTTTCACTCCCATGGAAAGCGGATACCCCGGTATATCTGATGAAAAACTTCTACCAAACAACGTCCAATACCAACAACTGATAGGCTCACTATTGTACCTAAGCGTAGTATCCAGACCAGATATCGCAGCTCCAGTCTGCATACTCAGCAGCAGAAACCAGAATCCTAGAAATTGTGACTGGAATGCAGCAAAAAGAATCGTAAGATATCTAAAAACTACTAAAGAACTCGAGCTACGCATATCTAACCAAAAACCTCCCACGCTGGAAGCATACAGTGATGCCACATGGGCAAGCGACAACACCGACAGAAAATCACTAAGCGGAAACTTGTTCCTACTGGGTTCAAACCCCATCTCATGGATGACTGGGAAACAAGGTTGCGTATCTCTCTCATCCACCGAAGCGGAACTAATCTCCGCAGCTGAAGCCTCACAAGAACTGTTATGGCTTCTCGACTTGCTAAAGGATCTCGAACTGGAACAGAAAGCTCAAATCTACTTCCACCAAGACAATCAATCATGTCTCAAGATATGTTCATCCGAAAAAGTGTCTTCTAGAACCAAGCACATCGCAACCAAGATCCATCACCTGAAGGATCTTCAGAAGAAGACAGTGATAAAAATGGTCTACTGCCCAACTGGCGACATGAAGGCGGACATTCTGACCAAGCCGCTACCAAGGCCGACATTTGAGAAGTTACGCTACAACCTCGTGATGTCTCCACATTCATGCCGGGGATTTGTTGGATAACTGAATGCTACGACAGCTAGCGCCACACTGGACCTATCATCATCACAACTGTTTGTTTACCTTCTTCTCTATATTATAAATTGTGTTCGCTACCATAACTTTGTCTTTTCTTGCTAAATGGATAATAAAGATTATTATCATATAATCCTCAACGTCCTCATGCCTTCCTACAAGCTGTAAGTACCTAAATCTTACAACAGTTTATAATTAGTTCTATATACAACATGACAATTTTGTTATACGTATTACATAATATAGGGTTATTGGTTTAAATTATCATATATATATATATGTGCCACACTTGTAAGGTCAAAAATAGAAAATCTTTCTACATGTGTAGAGATATGGTATTCTCAGTAGAGGAAGACACTGAAGGAGGAAGGAATAGACAATGCGGTACACTTACAGTAAAAGCAGTCGCTTACTACCCACTATGATAATCATAGCTTGTATTTGTGATAAGTACCACCACTGCCATAACCCTGTAGGATTGTTGCGTGATGTGTTGGTGTGGCTTGTGGAAAGGCTGCTGATAAAAATAACTTTTGCATCACGTCCGGCTCACCAATTTATTTAAAGCCAGAAATATAAAAATAGAAAAGAAACAACGGTTGAAGTAACGGCCGTTGGAGTTAGCCTAGATGTTTACCGCTGAGTGGCCAGCGTCTCTGATGACGTCCCGCGCGCATGCGTAGTCAGGTTGACGCTCGCGGTTGCCGATGCCGTCCACTTCCCCCTGTGTGTAGTGGAGCTTTGTCAAAGTGTAGTCGCCACAACCCTAATGTCATGTTGCGCTGAGCCACGAAACAACTCTATAACGCTCGAACAATGATTCCTTATTACCAAGTTAGATACTGATTATATACTGTATAGAAAAAGACATCTAAAGTAACAAAATTACTTAACTCTTACTTCTGGACTTGACTCCTTAACTTAATCCATATACGTCCTATTTATAGCACAAATAAGTTAAACTGAAACTCTGCAAATTGTTCTACAACAGAACAAATATGCAAAGAAACAATACCTAACAAATCATTAATCTCGCCAATATTATCAAAATATTATAAAATAAATGAAGCTTCCAAGGCTATAAGTTTCTTATGCAACTTTTTATTTTCAAACTTTCGGACTTATCAGTCCTTCAACACTTCAACAAGAAACTGTTGTATAGGTTTTTAACTTTTAATTAGACAATTTTAATTTTTATTTTAGACATTTTTCATTTTAATTTAGACACTTTCATTTTTATAGAAAAGTCGATATGTCTAAATTAAAATGAAAAATGTCTAAATTAAAATTGAAATATCTTAATAAATATGAATGTGTCTAAATTAAAATGAAAAGTGTCAAAATAAAAATAAAAGTGTCTAAATTAAAATAAAAAATGTCTAAATTAAAATGAAAGATGTCTAATTAAAAGTTAAAAACCTATATAAATATATAGTTGTTTAATTGTTTTGCATAATATTTCATTTATAAATTAATCTCATAATTTAATCTGTGAAAATAAAAATATTGGACTGGTGACCAAACAAACTTTAAATAAATGACTTAATGTTATATAGTTAAGATATATAATTAAATATGATGGTTATGTAATTTTGATCTTCATTGAATAAAATATATAAAGTTTAAATGTGTTTTAAACTGTAATACCAAATACAAAATAGAAACTTAACCCTGGAAGCTTTATTTTATAATATTATAAATCAGGGAAGAACGTTTATTATCAAAATATATTGAGATAGGAAAAAATAATTAATTAAAGCTGACTTATTGACCACAAATATATCAGCTCGACGGTGGCGCGCTCAAGTGGCCGAAGTAGTAACTAAAATTGCCCTTTTATTTCCCCATTTTAAATGAAGTCACGGGGTGGTTGATAAAATAATAAAATAGAAACTTATTAAAGTGCTTCTGTTCTAATTTATCTTTAAACGGGTGTAAATAATAAAAGCCAATTTTAGTTCCCAATTCTGCCACTCGGGCGCCACTGTCGAGCTATATTTGATCCATAAAGCTGATTTAAATGAATCATCTTTTGATTTCGTTTTTTTTTTTTTTTTAACTATAGTTGGTCTATCATATATGGAAAATATCTTTATATTAAAAATATATATTGTTATTTTATAAAACACTAGATATTTAAAAACATTTCTGAATATAGAGAAAAAATCGATACATATATTATACAAGGGTTTTATTATTTAATTAAAAAAATATGTATTAATGTGATATAAAATCAAAGTTTTCAAGCGAAAATAATTTATTTTTATCTTTGAGTGTGTGTAGTAGGAAAAATTTATTATTTTATAAGTAAACTAAAAACTATTTAGTTTTTATGTTGCGTGTGTGTGTTTCTGTCAAATATAAATTGTAAAACTTATTGGAGGAAGAAAAAAAAAGTAGAACATACACTCATGGTTAAAACTTAAAGGAAGTGGAAAGTATTTGATGTCGCCGGTCGTTTGTTTTTGAAGGAGATAGAGGCAATTTTGTTTACACATGGTTATCTCGTATGTCTTCAATAAAGGTCACTGTAATATCTTTCAGAGTTATTGTCTGAATCCCTATATACATGTTGAAAGGTACAACTTCCTCAAGTTTTGTCCATGAGTGTATTTTTCAGAGTTATTGTCTGAATCCCGATATACATGCTGAAAGGTACAACTTCCTTAAGTTTTGTTCATGAGTGTATCTTTCATAGTTATTTGTATGAATCCCGATATACATGCTAAAAGGTACAACTTCCTTAAGTTTTGTCCATGAGTGTATCTTTCAGAGTTATTGTCTGAATCCCGATATACATGCTAAAAGGTATAACTTTCTTAAGTTTTGTCCATGAGTGTATCTTTCAGAGTTATTGTCTGAATCCCGATATACATGCTGAAAGGTACATCTTCCTTAAGTTTTGTCCATGAGTGTATCTTTCAGAGTTATTGTCTGAATCCCGATATACATGCTGAAAGGTACAACTTCCTTAAGTTTTGTCCATGAGTGTATCTTTCAGAACTATTGTCTGAATCCCGATATACATGCTGAAAGGTACAACTTCCTTAAGTTTTGTCCATGAGTGTATCTTTCAGAGTTATTGTCTGAATCCCGATATACATGCTGAAAGGTACAACTTCCTTAAGTTTTGTCCATGAGTGTATCTTTCAGAGTTATTGTCTGTATCCTGATATACATGCTAAAAAAGGTATAACTTCCTTAAGTTCTGTCCATGAGTGTAACTTTCAGAGTTATTGTCTGAATCCCGATATACATGCTGGAAGGTACATCTTCCTTAAGTTTTTCCATGAGTGTATCTTTCAGAGTAATTGTCTGAATCCCGATATACATGTTAAAAGGTATAACTTCCTTAAGTTTTGTCCATGAGTGTATACATTTAGTGATTTAACTTTATTTATTATATATGAAACCTCTCTTACTTCTTGTTTACTTCTTCAATACTTCTAGTATTTTGTCTACTTGTTTACTTGCGTTATTTACTTATTTTATACAAGTATGCTTCTCTGAAGTAAGCTTGTATTTTTAGTCTACTTTCAACTTCGTGTAAACTTCTGGTCTATTTCACGTATAAATGGTCTACTTGTATACTTTCTGTCTACTTCTTGGCAAAATTTGTGATTACATACTTCCTGTCTACTTCTTGTAAAAGATTTGTCTACTTCTTGTGAAAATTTGTCTACCTTTTTACTATGTATTTTCTACTTCTTGTGGAAATTTGTTTACTTCTTGTGAAAATTTGTTTACTTCTTGTGAAAATTTGTTTACTTCTTGTGAAAATTTGTCTACTTCTTGACTGTTTATTGTCTACCTCTTGTGGATTTTTGCCTACACTCTTGTGGAATTTTGTCTACTTCTTGACTGTTTATTGTCTACCTCTTGTGGATTTTTGCCTACACTCTTGTGGAATTTTGTCTACTTCTTGACTGTTTATTGTCTACCTCTTGTGGATTTTTGCCTACACTCTTGTGGAATTTTGTCTACTTCTTGTGGAATTTTGTCTACTTCTTGTAGAATTTTGTCTACTTCTTGAGAAATATTGTTTACTTTTCGACTATTTCTTGTTAAAATTTGTCTACTTCTTGACTGTTTATTGTCTACCTCTTGTGGATTTTTGCCTACTTCTTGTGGATTTTTGCCTACTTCTTCTGGAATTTTGTCTACTTCTCGTGGAATTTTGTCTACTTCTTGAGAAATATCGTTTACTTTTCAACTACTTCTTGTTAAAATTTGTTTACTTCTTGACTATTTCTTGTCCACGTCTTGTACAATTTTGTCTACTTATTGAATACTTCTTGTCCAGGTTTTGTGAATATTTGGTCTACTCCTTATTCAATTTTGTCTATTTCTTTTGGAATAAATTTTCTCTAACACGGTATATGTACCCATGTGACAGTATTTATTCCATGTGAATATCTTGTCCACACGGGAGTGAGAAATAAAAGCTCAGGACACAAGTGTGGCTGATTGAATCCCACGGGGGATAGGCACAAACACTTCGTTAGCTGTTTGAAGTGAGCGGCTAATCCCGGACTCACCCCTGGGACCTGGGCGGGACTATATTAGCGGACTGGACTGTGGGAGCGGTCACAACTGTCGCAGCAATGGGACTTGCAAGGACTCTGGGTGAGTTGGCTCCTTCTTGGTCCGCCTGCAGTAGCTGTTTGTCTCACAGTACTTGGAGCACCTTTCTCTCTGTCTTACGGTGTTAGAGACATTAGAAGTCTAAGAAATACTTGGACTGACTTTCTGTCTATCTCACGGTGTTAGAGACATCTTAGAAGTCCAGTAACTACTTTGAATACCTTTCTGTCTGGTGCATGGTGTTGGGGGTTTCTTAGAAGTCCTGGAACTACTTGGAGTGACTTTCTGGCTGTCTATCTTACGGTATTAGAAACCTCTTAGAAGCCCAAGAAATACTTGGAGTGACTTTCTGGCTGTCTATCTTACGGTATTAGAAACCTCTTAGAAGCCCAAGAAATACTTGGAGTGACTTTCTGTCTATCTTACAATGTTAGAGACTTCTTAGAAGTCCAGTAACTACTTTGAGCACCTTTCTGTCTATCTTACGGTGTTAGAGGCTTCTTAGAAGTCCTGGAGCTACTTGGAACACCTTTCTGTCTATTTTACGGTGTTAGATACTTCTTAGAAGTCCTGGAGCTACTTGGAACACCTTTCTGTCTATCTCACGGTGTTAGAGGCTTCTTAGAGGACAGATATTACTTGGAGCACCTTTCTGTCTGTCTATCTTACGGTGTTAGAGTCTTCTTAGAGGACAGGAACTACTTGGAGCACCTTTCAGTCTGTCTATCTTACGGTGTTAGAGTCTTCTTAGAGGACAGATATTACTTGGAGTGACCTTCTATCTGTCTATCTTACGGTGTTAGAGAACTCTTAGAGAAAACAGGAGGAATTACTTGGAGTGACTTTCTATCTGTCTATCTTACGGTGTTAGAGTCTTCTTAGAGGACAGATATTACTTGGAGCACCTTTCTGTCTGTCTATCTTATGGTATTAGAGGCTTCTTAGAGGACAGGAACTAATTGGAGCACCTTTCTGTCTGTCTATCTTACGGTGTTAGAGGCTTCTTAGAAGTCCAGTAACTACTTTGAGCACCTTTCTGTCTATCTTACGGTGCTAGAGGCTTCTTAGAAGTCCAGTAACTACTTTGAGCACCTTTCTGTCTATCTTACGGTGTTAGAGGCTTCTTAGAAGTCCAGTAACTACTTTGAGCACCTTTCTGTCTATCTTACGGTGCTAGAGGCTTCTTAGAAGTCCAGTAATTACTTTGAGCACCTTTCTGTCTATCTTACGGTGTTAGAGGCTTCATAGAGGACAGAAAATACTTGGAACACCTTTCTGTTTGTCTATTTTACGGTGTTAGAGGCTTATTAGAAGTCCAGAAACTACTTGGAGTGACTTTCTGTCTATCTTACGGTGTTAGAGACCTCTTAGAAATCTAGGAATTACTTGGAGCATATTTCTGTTTATCTTACGATATTAGAGACTTCTTAGAGGACAGGAGGGAATTTATGTCTGTCTTACAGTATTGGGGATTTCTTAGGGGGTCTGAAGCTTATGGAAGTGAGCTTCTCTCTTTAACAATGTTGGAGAATTCTTAGAGGCTTTGGGGTTTCTATGGGTGAGCTTTTCTATGTCATACAGTGTTTGAGACTTCTTTGGAGGGCAGAGACAGCTTGGAATGTCTCACGGTGTTAACGACTTGTTAGGGGTCACTGGGATTGAGTTTTTGGCTGATTCTAAGTGCTGGGGAACTTAGAAGGACAGGAGCTTCTAGAAGTGTGTGTGTGTGAAATTGTGTGAATGTATCACTGTGTTAGATATTTGTTAGAGGGTCAGGAGCTGAAAGTGTCTTTTTGACTTCGTTCTCATTGTGTGTTAGAGACTTTATAAAAGTCCAGTAACTGCTTTTTAGACTAACTTAAGGTGTTAGAGAC
>CP092885.1:51432385-51607780 GCA_030710605.1 Cordylochernes scorpioides | reverse complement strand
ATTAATGTTAATATTGTCACATATATACTCAATGGAAGAAAGATCTGGTGATCAGGCAGGCCAAAAAAATGTTTTGACATTCTGAACAGTATGTTGAATGAGATGAAAATATGGAGACTAGAATCATCCTGTTGGAAACTGTTGATATAGGCTTAGCAAAATACGGTTATTCTTTTTGTGGATTTCTGGTTGTTTTGTTTGTACTCACGTATGTTGTAGTTACGAGGACATCCCTTTTGATAAAAACAAATATATATTTATTTAAGGAACGACTTGTTCCATTACATATATTGTTAAGACAAGTTAGCGGTAAACAATAACAGCAAGGTTGAAGGTAGAAGTTGGAAGTTGCGTCATCGTAGTGACGTCAGCATCTATGATGATTAAAGTCAAAGTTTGCGTAACAATTCCCTCCTTACTTTGGCTTTATTCCCACGATGCTGAGGCTCTCCAGGTGTTTCTTCATCTGGTCTCGGGATAGGTCCTTTTGTTGGGGCACGTTTTTTTGTAACCATACCCCAACAGAAGGCGTATGTATGATCAAATCAAATGGATACATGGCTTCCCTCCCACATAGACTTACAGACCATTTTTTTTTTGCCCAGAAACTTAGACACTTGGTGACACCAGACTTCCATGCCGAAAGCTGATGCCTGGTAAAGAAGAAGACATCCAGGGACATCCGAGCTGGAAACTGTTGTTTCATATGTACATATATTCCCCTCACCAAAAATTTAGGTAAAGGTGACCAGAAAAAAAAAAAGGAGAAAAATGGAGAAGGAAGATCTCTAAAGACTGAAACTTATAAAATATCCTTCCAGAGAAAGGAAAGCATCACATTACAGTCCAGGTAAAAAGGGCCTGGGTCAATTTTAGCCAAGACGGGGGGGGGGGGATATATATACCATCCCGAGAAAAAGGGAGGATTGTATTTCAACCCATGTGGAAAGACGGGGGGAGGGAGTCTGAAATCTTACACTACCGCAGGGGTTGTTTCTCTCTTTAGATTTTTTCTTGTTTTGGTAATACTATATGTTCTATTTTGAAGGGGAGAGGCCTGGGGCGTCTATGAAATTGATACTGGAGCCGTTGGCCATTTTGATTGGTGTTTCTTTCGGCGAATGAAAATGGAGAATGAGATGATATAAAAGAAGGTTCTTTGCCAAAAGGGAGAAATTTTCGATCGGAGTCGCTCAGTGAGAAGGACGATTTTTAGACGGGCCTGAGACGTAGAGGAGACCAGACCTTGCCGCCGCTTTCGAGAGAAGGTAAGCCCCTTGCCATTATGGCTTAGCCCCCCCTTTTTTTTTTATTTTTCGAACAGAAGCTAATCTATTTAGATTCTGAATGGGCCCTAAAGGGCTTTAAGTGACTTAAAAGGAGTGTTAGGGTTCGTATATTTTGTCCCGCTAGAATAGATGGAGATCTAGGTTTCCCCCCTTTTTTGTGTAGTAGCCAACCTAGATTTCGCATGGGCCCTAAAGGGCTATAAAGTAACTTCAGGTCACCTCTATCTAAATTTTACTATGTAAATAGCATATCTCGTCAGTATAGACATGTTCCCAAATTTTAAGATATTTAAATAAATATCTAGAGAAATTTTCTTGTCTCCTCTGTTACCTATTTCATACATAATTTGTCTTAGGGTGCTATTCCAACTGTTTAAATAAAATGTTGTATGTTTATTACCTATTTGAAGGGAATGTTACTAATAATCAAGTCTCCCATAAATTACCGGCCACATACATTGCCGCGAGTGTCTGTGTTTCAGTGCTTTATAGATTGCCCAATTTAATAACGATTTCGTGGGTTGTCAGATGAAGTTGTATAATAGTGTCGCGGTTGTTTCCATCTTTAGACCACTGTACTGACAATATTATATGCTCAATCCTTGCTTTAGCTCAACTCTTAATCAATTACAGAGTTTTTTTTTCCCTTTTTCTTTTTTATTTATTTTATTTATCCTATTTGCACAAATTGTATTACATGTGATGATGTAAAGACATATGCCGATAGTGCATCACTGACAGCTGTGCTGCTATTATACAACATTAAGGTCTTGCTGCGGGTTATATACATAGGGTTGTTGGCCTAAATTGCTATATATATATATATATACTTAAGTAAGGAGACTTTAATAAGTCACATCGTGTACCCTCCCTTTTCAACTATCCAAACCGGGGAACACATCAATGGCGCCCAACGTGGGGCTCGAATTTAGTATATGTTTCTTCCCCTATACTTTAGAAATATATACCTAATGAAAAGCCATACTATTTTTAAGTATTGGTGAAGTAGTCCACGCATCCTGAGATTAACAGTCTATTATAAATCGTGAATTTTAATTTATGCTTTCCGTTTCACGGGCATTTTATCAGGCAATGAAAGTTATGTTGAGGCGGTGTATACCGCATCTCTCGCCGCTGTCTTTTACGATTCACATTGTTTGTGGCAAAACCTTAATATTATCATTGATTTCTGATATCAAAGTAAAACGTCTATGGGGATGAGTATCTTTTATTCTGGTCTTCTCGAGCTTTCGAGCTTGTCCGCCCTTCTACAGGAGAAACATATACAATATATCAAGAAAATATGACGTCGCCTGATGCTAAAACTATTATGATTCTATGTACATATATATATATACATTAGAAAGTTTTGCATATTATTTGTTTTCTTAAGACATATTTTTTTTGGATTAAGGTATTACACATATTCTACTATTGTTTGCTATATTCTATGAATTATCTTATAGGTTAGAAATTCTATTATTTAAGTAGTTTTATAATAGTTATTGGCTATTACATATAAGTTACTTATATTATTGTTGATATTATTAGCTGGTACTAGGATATATTGTGTTATATGTTTCGGGCAAATCTATTTCTATTAATGCTATTGTGTTTTCTGAATAATAGAGAATCAATTATAAGCCTTTGATATTTGCTGTTTATGTTATTGTAATGTATTCTAGGTTCTCCTAATGCGAAAGTGTGACCTGTTCCTTTGCAGTATTGGAAAATTAGAGACCTATTGTCTTGATTAATAACGTTGCGTCTATTGCAACCGACCTTTTTTTTTTTTTTTTCATGATGCCGCCAACTGCATATGATCTTAAATATCCTGTATACACTCTGACAAGGGAAGGTTATCCTGAATTGACAAATGTACAATTTTTGTCTATAGTAGAGATTTCCAAGATTCTATTTATGAAACATTTTTTTTTGGATGAAGACAAATAAAACCATCTTGATAGTATTGAATTTTACAGTAAATACATTTGCCAGCAGAAGGCATGATGAGATTACATGAAATTTAAACCAGTTATATGTTTAGTATGTTCCTTCAGTTGTAATTTGACACCGTCTTGAAATAAAGAAATTGGACGGTGCGCTATATCTTGATGCTGGATATTTCTGTGTCAGAAAGGTGTAGTTATTCTGTTTAATGAGAATTCCAATAATTATCGAAATTTAGCAGATTATCATTGGGGATTTGAACAACTGTCTTGAAAATTTTTGAACAGCCTGAGTAGATAAAGGAATCCTGGAGTTAGAGTGGAGAATTAGTAGTACAGACTGACCACTCGACGCAGATAACTCTAGAGAACAATTATTGTGTTAATCCGCCGTAGACAAGAAGAACATTGATCCTCAGGATATTCGATAGGCAGAATTTTGAGAATTGATAAGGTCATGGTTAAAGTTAACACAGGCATATGGGAGTAAAGACAGTGATTTAAATAAGATAAGAGGCAGCCTTGTGTCTTAAAAACTTTCAGTGGAAGCAGATGCCACTGCAAATATTCAGGTCTAATAATTTCCAAATTTGAAGTCATGCATGACGGGTTAGCACGGGATTGACGCCTGGACGGGCTTTTCACTGGGATTAATCGAGCTTGCGAAAGAACTAGAAGAAGTGTGACATGTCACGCCACTGTACTAAGATAATAATTGAGAAGATTTATGTTGAGCCAACTGAAATTAGTAAAGAATTAAGAGATTAAGGTCTTATTCTTTGAGTTTTACACTAATTTCAATTACGCGATATGGACGGCGTTATAAGTTGGGTGGAAATGGTTCGGCCGCAATGGGATGGTCTCCTGGAGATGGTACGATCAAATAATACTTATTGAATGCCGGGCGGGATCGCATAAAGCATTAAACGATATCAAGAAATGCTTAAAGAAACACCCTAGAAGATTGGGGATCGACAAAATGACGACATGGAAAATGCTCAACATTGTACATTGGCAGCAAAATGATATCTTGCTATTGTATGGACGACCACTCCTTCCTGAAATGTGCAGCGGATGTTAGTCCCAGAATTAGGTCCTTTGAGGCGACACTTTCCTTTGCAGATGACATAAAGACGCATGACAAAACAGCACACGAGCATTTAAACTAGCTTCAATTCCTGCCATTAATTAATTTAGTTGACCAATAGCTATAGAACCGCTGGAGACCTCCATACCCTGTGTGAATATTTTAGTGAGAAATGAGCGATTCAATTCCATGAGCCATGAGGTATCCTGTAAGATCAGAGATGTACCCCATTCAATTTTTTTTATAGTAGCCAGTGCGAGATATTTCCAGAATGTTTTTTTTTTTTTTTTTAACTGTCATATAATTCGGAAACTAGAAAACTACACTATTTTGATACAGTTTACATCTAGCATCCATGTGAACTCAATATGACTATTGAACGTAGATTGAAGATTAATGAGCGAGCCAACCTAAAGAGAACGAGTTTAATAGGCTTACAATCAGTAGTTGAAACAGACTATTCGCACAATTTTGTTATGTTCTCCCTCTAGCTGATCTATGACATTATAGATTTTTTTTTAACAAGGTGACTACCCCGTCGAGTGTATATGAAGGTATAAAGGTTTAAAGGTCATAGGCTATTGGAATAATAATACACTAGTAATAATTATAGTCCATTCTGATGTACAGTAGAGACAGTGAGAACAGCGCCTCTACCATCATGGCTAGTTAGTTTCAATACACCCAGAAAGAGCATTGATCTAAGATTACTATCCACCCACATGGATGAACATGTACCTCTCCCATTTCCTTTCCCTTTTGGGCCATGAACCCATCTTTCACCCCTCGGTTCCCTGCCCCCATTAATACATGAGATTCTCTTCTCCAATCCCCACTACTAATCTGGAATATTTCAGACAGCAGACTGAGAGAGAACCATGCACCCTGGAGATGACCCCTCACCCAGCCAGACGCCGTTGCCGTCTGCGCTATACCATTTGGAGAAGTTTGAGGGAAATGGGCTCATACCATTCGACAAGTTCATCCGGGACTTCGAATTGGTCTACGATGTGAAAGCCCTGGATGATTCTAGGAGAAGGATCCTCCTGGACAATCACCTTCGAGGAGCTGCGAGAGAGTTCGCCCTCCAGGCCTCCCAGATCAAACTGGGATACAACGAATTAAAGGAAAACCTGGAACAGAGATTCTCCAGGAGGGCCCCCAAGAGAGAAGCCAGGAAGAAGTTCTTCTCCTGTAGACAAAGGCCCGGAGAAAAGGTTAAGGAATACGCGAACAGAGTGCGGAGCCTTGCCTCAGAAGCCGAGTCAGATGGCCTGAGGATCGACATCACTGAGGTCGCTGATATCTTCCTCACTGGACTCTGTCCAAACCTGTGGCAGAGAGCCCACCAACTCCAGAATGAGTCATGGGAGGTAATTGTGAGCAGTCTCCACCAGATCGAAGAAAGGGATGACGAGTACTCCAGATGCCAAATGGAAGATGAAGAGGGGAGTGCCAGGAAGTTGAGGGAGTTGACGAGCCAGATGGCCCGGCTGGAATCCAAGTTAAAGAACCTGGAGACGGAAAACCAGGACCTGAGGAGGACCCACAGGGAGCAACCCAGGATGAATATGGGAAACAGGTGGGACAACAACCAGGCCAGAGGTTTCCAGCGGAGAGGAGGTTCCGCTCAGAACAACCAGCCCACTATACAAGGGACCAGGCAGGAGAGACCCCAACAGAACCCCAACGGTAGAGCCCCACAAGAACAGCGCAAGGAAGGCCCTCCAGCAACAACCAAGGGAGGAGCGCCAAGGGGGTATGAGGGCCCCGAAGCAACGCGGACACCCATCAGGTGCTTCAGATGCGGGGAGACAGGCCACATGGCAAGGATTTGCACAGCCATGACAAAAAAATAGGTCCGGCTTGCCTCAAAGCAGGGAATGGGGGAACTCTAGCCGGCCTACCTGTAATCACTTGTACATTTGTAGATAAAGGTTGGTCTCTGAGCAATAGGACTATCAGACTAATTATCGATACAGGCTCAGAGGCCAACATTGTAAATATAGATTCCTTGGATATTAGCGCTGAAGGTTTGGGTAAACCCACCTTCCTTAAGGGGATTAGTGGGAGTGAGTTAAGGTCACTGGGGAGTGAGTTAATAGAGGTTAGGGCCTATATCAGGGGAAAACCCATCAGGGAAGTAAAAACAACATTTGAATACTGCCATCTAGGTGGGCTAGGCTTTGATGGAATCCTAGGTATGCCAGGATTCAAGGCTCTAAGACTCACTCTCAACCATGATGGAAGCGTCAGATCAGACTTTGAGCAGGACGAAGAACCGACTAAGTCGGCCTTCCTGTCCTCGTTACAGGCCAGTGAGGTGCCTGTCAGACCACCCAGTATACCTCTACATAAAATCAGGACAGGGGAAGACGTCCTTAGGGCATATAGTCACTGTTTCTGTGACGACATCTCCGATATGGGCGATGGATCAACCATCATTGCCCCTAAGTTAAAGATACTGACTGGAAAGCCAGTCTATAGACGTCAGTATCCGATCCCAAATAAGCTGGTCTCAAAGGTGAAGGCCTTAGTAGACGAATTGGAAGAAGCTGGAATTATCGAGGGGAGTACATCCTTATGGAATTCTCCCCTATTCCCTGTTGCTAAAACAGACGGCAGCGTCCGCATTACAATGGACCTGCGATTAATTAATGAGGTGACAGAATTCTTCCCGTTCCCAATACCTCGTGTTGAAGACAACCTGCGTGCTTTTGCAGGCGCAAAGGTCTTCAGCACATTAGACTTGACCTCTGGATTTTTCCAGATTCGCATCCCGGAGGGTGATAGAGATTATTTCACTTTCTCTCTGCCCTGGGGGAGATATCGTTTCACACGTCTACCACAAGGAGCGAAGAACTCAGCTCAGATCTTCCAATGGGCCATGAATTTGGTCCTAGGGGATTTGTTGTATAAATGCGTTCGTTTGTACATCGATGATGTCATCGTCTACAGCGACTCTCATGAGCAGCATGTGGCGGACCTTGCCGCTGTACTCGAACGTCTGAGTCGCTTTAATCTAAAGGCTAGGCGTGGGAAGAGTTATTTCTTCAAGGGCTCTGTAGATTACCTCGGTCATGTAATTGATCAGGATGGGATAAAACCCATGTGGGATAATGTCGCGGCTCTCAGGGATTTGAAACGTCCCCACAACATCAGGGGGGTCAGAAGTCTTTTGGGTACTGTAAACTACTACAGGCGCTTCATACCCAACGCAGGTGAACTCCTAGCTCCACTAAGTAACTTATTGAGAAAGGGGCGAAGATTCACTTGGGGTACAATAGAGCAGACAGCCTTTGAGACCATAAAACAAGTACTAACCAGTGAGCCTTTACTGGCTCATCCAATGATAGGGCGACCATTTATCCTCAATACAGACGCCAGTGGAATAGCGGTTGGCGCTTGTCTCCAACAGGAGATAGACGGGGTTGTCAAGCCAATAGCTTACTATAGCAAACGGTTGATAGGCCCCGAAACTCGCTATTCCACAATCGAAAAGGAGGCTTATGCCGTAGTGTTGTCTCTGCAGCACTTTAAACACCTCCTGGCGGGCAGTAAGGTTGAGGTGCATACCGATCACAAACCGATCACTTATAACAAGGGGTCTGATTATAAGAACGCTCGATTGTCTAGATGGGCAGAGATCATCCAAGACTTCAATGTGACATTTGTGTATGTCCCGGGGAAAGAAAACACGGTAGCCGACTTCCTCAGTAGGTTCCCGTGTGAGGATGATCCTGAACCATCACGAGATAAGAGAGTTGTGGCCGCAGTAATTAAAAATCGTGGGCCCCCCTTGATAGATAGTGATCGGACGTGGGAAGGTTTGCTTAAGGACAAGAAATGGGCCCCCTTATTGAAACTAATAGGTGACAGACGGTCTACCGAGACTGTAACTTATAAAAATAAGGATTATAAAATGCACGAGGGTTACCTTGTGTCTAAGAACAGTGGGGGTATCTGGGTGAAGGTGGTTCCGTCAGACATTAGGGAGATGGTGATTAAATATCACCACGACGTTCCGACGGGAGGTCATTTTGGGGTCAAGAAGGTAATGAGAAGGCTGAAGGACGATTATTATTGGCCGGGTATGAGGACACAGGTCCGAAACTATATATACAGATGCGAGGGTTGCCAGCTCTCAAATCAAGGTGTAACCAAGGCTGGTAATGCTCCCCACTTCAGGCCTGGAAAACCATTTGAGCATCTTGCTCTAGACTTCATAGGACCCTTAGAGAAGACTTCCAAAGGACATTCTAGCATCCTGACCATAGTCGATTTATTTACCAAATTCCCTATTTTAATACCTACAAGAGACCAGTGTGCCAGTACAGTGGTTAAAGCGCTGTTGGAAAGCGTAATTACTATCTTTGGAGTACCGAAAACTATACTTTCGGACCGGGGTTCGGCATTCATTAGCTGTATTTTCAAAGGGATTTGCAAGGCCATGGGGGTAAGTGCAGTGAACACCACTGCTTGGAGACCTCAAAGTAATGGCGCTGTAGAAAGGCTCAACAGAACAGTAATTGAATCTTTGCGTAGGTGTGAGGCAGGTTCTAATTGGGATGACATCTTACCCATGGTAGCTTTAGCTATCAGAACCACTGAACATTCTAGTACAGGATTTACGCCAGCGAAACTCGTCTTCGGACATGAGCTGAGGCTCCCACAACCCTTTCAGGAAGCGGGACAAAGTCCTGTATGCGAAGATTTGATTGCTCAAACGGCAGCCTTCTACGAGCGGGAACTAACAGAGGAGGTCGAGAAGATAAGAGAGGTAGTAAGGCAAACCTACTTGAATGAACAGGAAGAAGCTAGGATTAAGTTCGAAAACAAAAGGCTGAGAACTTTCAATAACGGGGACTTAGTCCTAGTGGAGAGAATGCATGAGACGAAGGGGCGTCACAAATTTGAGCCAAGGTATGGGGGTCCATATGAGGTACTAAAAAGAGCTGGTGATACTGTATATCTCTTGAAGAATCTAGAAACTGGGAATTTGGATAAATACCATATAGATAGGTTAAAACAATACCATATACCAATTAGGATTTTCCCCACAGAGGAGGAGGAGACTAGTGATGGTAATTCAAGTCAAAGTTCCAGTGATGAAGATCATTGGATTCATCTTACAGGTCCAGCTTATCTCCCTAATAGGTCTGTTGATGTAGTGGTTCCACAAGGGGTGACAACCAGAGCGAACTCAGAAGTAATGAGACGAGGGGAAGTTGACAGAGTTAGTGTGAACAGTTTAACCTTACGCAGGTCTACAAGGGTGAAAAGGCCCACACAGTGTAAATTCTGCTTAGACTGTCGCCTCTAACTAGGATTTTGGAGTGTGTACGGAGAATCAGCTCGATAGAATGAGAAGTCTAGAGATTTCAACCTTTTTTTTTTAAACCTTTTTTTTTTTTAGAACTTCATTAGGATTCCTTTTTTTTTTTTTTTTTTTACAAACTATTTCTTGTTAAAACCCGAGTTTCGAAGACCAATGAGAATAATGTATACCATTGTGAATTAACTATTTAGGGTAAATCTGAAATTTTAGTTATTATCAGGAGTAATAGGTGAAGGAAGGTGTAGGAAATCACAACTTAGAGGGGGGCTATGTCTAAAACAACAAACCTAATAGGCATCCTATGGCTTGTGTTGGGTAATTCAGAAACCCTATAATCCCTGGCCTTCAGGTAGTAGCTTTGAAATAGGTTTCTAATGAGGACATGAAAGGTCAATCTTTCAGAGTAAAGTTGTGAAGTATAGGGACCCTAAGCCAGGGGTAGAAATTAAGTAGGCCCAGACCGTAGTCGATCCTCGGAAAGCACTTGAGAATGTTAGTGTTGGGTAGTGAATCGTAAACCCTATAAATCCATCTTTCAATAGAGTGTTGAGGTCGGACTACTGCAAAGGGGGCAGACGCACGAGGAAGTAAGAAGAAAGTGACTTCACCCACGGTGGCTAGGGGAATGACTCAATTCCGCTTTTATGAGGTGTCACGTTTAATGGTCCTTTATTCACCATTATAATTTGTGTGTGTCTTTATAGAATTGTCGTGAAAAGTCGCTTAGTGTCAAGGCAAGGGCAGTTTTTGAAGTTACACTGATTCTTTTTTTTTTTGGTAGGTTAGCTTCCAGATTATTTAGAATTGTTAACAATTATTGTTAACAATCATTTATCGAGTATAAAGTGTTAGTATATATAGAGCTTGTACAGAGGCATTTTCTTTGAGTAACCTAGGGCTTTAGTTCCCAATTTGTTTTAATTAGAAAACTTTATTTGATTTCACATTAGTCCTGGAATTTAGAAATTGTTAGGGTTTATTTGATAGAGATTATTAAGTGTTTTGGCATTTATAGCAATTTTTAACTTTAGTTTGTATGCAAGCCGTGAATGAAGGGGGGGAGGGTGTATGAATGGATTGGCTTAATGAATGTGTAAGAAGGTTAAAAACTAGTATACTGTTAGACCAAAATTATTTTAGAGTAGTGTTAGGGAATTTAATAGGTTCAATTTTCAATTTTGATTTCTTTATTTGTTAAGAACGATAGCCTCACAGGACTGTAAAAACTCTATTGTTAGGAAAATATTCGCTCCATTTTTGTTAGGTCTCCTTTTGGAGGAGTATAATTTTTTTTTAATTTCTATTACTAGGGTAATAAAGTACTCTTTGTTATTTATATCAACTTGAATTTTAAGAGTCGTAGATAATGATCATATCTCGATTCCCAGACTGGAAGGTTGTGGGAGGTTATGATCAGACCAGAAAACCCACAAAACTTCTCCTCATTAGAGGAAACGAAGAGGTATAGATTGAATTTTATGCAGGATGGGGGATTTGTTTTAGCCATGCCGTATAACCTGGGGTATAACGGCGCGACCTTGGGTAACCGATCTGACACCGTAGTTTCGACGCTTTTAGCGTGGCTGGAGCGAGGGTGTTCTAGACGGGAGGTCCTGTAAGATTGGCATGTAGGCAGAGATTGCCCAGTTATTCTAGACGAAGTGTTTCCGTCTATTGAATTTTTTTTTTGGTACCAGTTTGATTCCCCATAGCTAGCGGAAGTTTCTTCTAATAAAGGATTCGCCCTGCCATACGTTTTGTTGGAATGAATTCGAGTATAAGACCGATTCGAGAGGCAGAATAAGTAATTATTAGGACCTTCAACGAGTTTAGACTCGTTCCATATTAGGATAAGATTTTAAAGTATTAGTTAACTATAAGGACCGCGAACGAGACGCCAGAACGAGCCAATGAGTCAAAGTTTTTAGAAGTGTTGTATGGAGGACAGTAGAATTAAAAGCAGTTATACAGGAAGTAGAATCCTGAAGGAATTTGTAAAAGGAACCAAAATTTAAGATTGATAAAATTCAAACTTATAAGATGTAGATTTATAGGATTCAGGTCAATGAATAGAGAGTATATTAGTAGATAAAAGTAATATGAATTTCTTGGAAGGGAGAGGTAGCTGAACTGTACACACCCCAGAGGCAAGGTAAACGGAGCCACAAACAAAATAGTAGAAATTGATTAGTCGCTCTGCCAAAAACAGAAAAATTCTCTTCATACGGTTGTCACCCTAGATTTAAATGGACTGTGTAGTTTAATAGAGGTCTGGGCTATGTTCCATTTGACCAAGATTCTAAATGACGTTCCCATCTGGGTTGAGAGAGTATTGCAATTTGAGGTATCTAACACACAAGAGAGAACCCACCCTCCAGTAGGATCGGGATAGACGAATATTACCCAGTGACCAACTCGTGATTCCAGACTGGATAAGATTGAAACTTAACTGAGATACTAAACCTTGAACCTTCAGCGCACAAATATATATTATGTTTACATTTTCTTTTTCAATATGCTATTATTTTTATATCATATATATTATATTATAGTCATATACTATTCATTTCAACAATTTTATTTTGACATTCATGATATTAATATTTATATTAAATATTTAATTATATATATTTTGTCACCATATATAATCTTGTAGTAGTTTTCTTTTATCATCTATCATGGGATGATTTTTATCATATTTAATCACTATCTGCATGATACGTGTTTTCTTCAATATATATATTATACCCATCATATAACATGGAAGGATTCATTTTATCATTACATATTTCGTGCCTTATTTAATAATTACTTTCACAATTTGTTTTCTGTAACCTTTTTTTTTTTTATTTAGCAAAAGTCATCATGTCATAGGCTAATCATTATGTACCAAGATATTTCTTTCAGCTAACTATAATTATCCTTTCCTTTGATTGTATATATATATAACTATACCACACGAATGTCTTGATTGGTACGAAAATAAAGATGCTGGCATGTTTTAGGAGTTGGACTAGTCAGTTATTTCTAAACGACTTCTTGGCGCCCAATTTTTTATATATAATATGTAATAGGGAAATGTTCTAACTGTATTGTTAGCAGAAAGAAGGTAGCAATGAATCCAGCACCACAAGAGGCAAGGATGGGGTTGAGAGGACTTACCACAAGGAGGGTCTACTCCTCAAGGCCAAAGAAGAAAGTGGAAGGGTGGTATATATACCCATGAATGGTAAGACAGATGACCTTGCTTACTTCCATACATATGATATGACTGTCCCCCATGAACTATTTTGATAACAGTGTTCTGACAGAATAATAGCACATAAAAACCCCTTTGCCAGGATGCGCAATGCCCACTAATGTTCGGAATAATAAACATCTAGAATGGCATACCATCATTTTGACTAGCCTTACCTTCCCTATAGGTTTCGGTACATCTGGCTTCACCTAGTAATGGAAAATGCATTTTGCTAGAAATGGGCCTGCTTTCATAGTAACTGATGAAAGGCAGATGAATAATGAATAGCACAAACGCATTTGTCCATTACTTGGCAGGGGGAGGATTGTTGGGGCACGTTTTTTTGTAACCATACCCCAACAGAAGGCGTATGTATGATCAAATCAAATGGATACATGGCTTCCCTCCCACATAGACTTACAGACCATTTTTTTTTTGCCCAGAAACTTAGACACTTGGTGACACCAGACTTCCATGCCGAAAGCTGATGCCTGGTAAAGAAGAAGACATCCAGGGACATCCGAGCTGGAAACTGTTGTTTCATATGTACATATATTCCCCTCACCAAAAATTTAGGTAAAGGTGACCAGAAAAAAAAAAAGGAGAAAAATGGAGAAGGAAGATCTCTAAAGACTGAAACTTATAAAATATCCTTCCAGAGAAAGGAAAGCATCACATTACAGTCCAGGTAAAAAGGGCCTGGGTCAATTTTAGCCAAGACGGGGGGGGGGATATATATACCATCCCGAGAAAAAGGGAGGATTGTATTTCAACCCATGTGGAAAGACGGGGGGAGGGAGTCTGAAATCTTACACTACCGCAGGGGTTGTTTCTCTCTTTAGATTTTTTCTTGTTTTGGTAATACTATATGTTCTATTTTGAAGGGGAGAGGCCTGGGGCGTCTATGAAATTGATACTGGAGCCGTTGGCCATTTTGATTGGTGTTTCTTTCGGCGAATGAAAATGGAGAATGAGATGATATAAAAGAAGGTTCTTTGCCAAAAGGGAGAAATTTTCGATCGGAGTCGCTCAGTGAGAAGGACGATTTTTAGACGGGCCTGAGACGTAGAGGAGACCAGACCTTGCCGCCGCTTTCGAGAGAAGGTAAGCCCCTTGCCATTATGGCTTAGCCCCCCCTTTTTTTTTTATTTTTCGAACAGAAGCTAATCTATTTAGATTCTGAATGGGCCCTAAAGGGCTTTAAGTGACTTAAAAGGAGTGTTAGGGTTCGTATATTTTGTCCCGCTAGAATAGATGGAGATCTAGGTTTCCCCCCTTTTTTGTGTAGTAGCCAACCTAGATTTCGCATGGGCCCTAAAGGGCTATAAAGTAACTTCAGGTCACCTCTATCTAAATTTTACTATGTAAATAGCATATCTCGTCAGTATAGACATGTTCCCAAATTTTAAGATATTTAAATAAATATCTAGAGAAATTTTCTTGTCTCCTCTGTTACCTATTTCATACATAATTTGTCTTAGGGTGCTATTCCAACTGTTTAAATAAAATGTTGTATGTTTATTACCTATTTGAAGGGAATGTTACTAATAATCAAGTCTCCCATAAATTACCGGCCACATACATTGCCGCGAGTGTCTGTGTTTCAGTGTGATGGGTTCCCCGGGTTTGGATAGTTGAAAAGGGAGGATACACGATGTGACTTATTAAAGTCTCCTTACTTAAGTATATATATATATATATAGCAATTTAGGCCAACAACCCCATGTATATAACCCGCAGCAAGACCTTAATGTTGTATAATAGCAGCACAGTTGTCAGTGATGCACTATCGGCATATGTCTTTACATCATCACATGTAATACAATTTGTGCAAACAGGATAAATAAAAATAAATAAAAAAGAAAAGGGGGGAAAAAAACTCTGTAATTGATTAAGAGTTGAGCTAAAGCAAGGATTGAGCATATAATATTGTCAGTACAATGGTCTAAAGATGGAAACAGCTGCGACACTATTATACAATTTCATCAGATAACCCACGAGATCGTTATTAAATTGGGCAATCTATAAAACACTGAAACACAGACACTCGCGGCAATGTATGTGGCCGGTAATTTATGGGAGACTTGATTATTAGTAACATTCCCTTCAAATAGGTAATAAACATACAACATTTCATTTAAACAATTGGAATAGCACCATAAGGCAAGTTATGTATGAAATAGGTAACAGAGGAAACAAGAACATTTCTCTAGATATTTATTTAAATATCTTAAAATTTGGGAACATGTCTAAACTGACGAGATATGCTATTTACATAGTAAAATTTAGGTAGAGGTGACCTGAAGTTACTTTATAGCCCTTTAGGGCCCATGCGAAATCTAGGTTGGCTACTACACAAAAGGGGGGGGGGAACCTAGATCTCCATCTATTCTAGCGGGACAAAATATACGAACCCTAACACTCCTTTTTAAGTCACTTAAAGCCCTTTAGGGCCCATTCAGAATCTAAATAGATTAGCTTCTGTTCGAAAAATAAAAGGGGGGGCTAAGCCATAATGGCAAGGGGCTTACCTTCTCTCGAAAGCGACGGCAAGGTCTGGTCTCCTCTACGTCTCAGGCCCGTCTAAAAATCGTCCTTCTCACTGAGCGACTCCGATCGAATCCTCCCTTTTGGCAAAGAACCTTCTTTTATATCATCTCATTCTCCATTTTCATTCGCCGAAAGAAACACCAATCAAAATGGCCAACGGCTCCAGTATCAATTTCATAGACGCCCCAGGCCTCTCCCCTTCAAAATAGAACATATAGTATTACCAAAACAAAAAAAATCTAAAGAGAGAAACAACCCCTGCGGTAGTGTAAGATTTCAGACTCCAGCCTCCCGTCTTTCCACATGGGTTGAAATACAACCCTCCCTTTTTCTCGGGATGGTATATATATCGCCCCCCCCGTCTTGGCTAAAATTGACCCAGGCCCTTTTTACCTGGACTGTAATGTGATGCTTTCCTTTCTCTGGAAGGATATTTTATAAGTTTCAGTCTTTAGAGATCTTCCTTCTCCATTTTTCTCCTTTTTTTTTTTTTTCTGGTCACCTTTACCTAAATTTTTGGTGAGGGGAATATATGTACATATGAAACAACAGTTTCCAGCTCGGATGTCTCTGGATGTCTTCTTCTTTACCAGGCATCAGCTTTCAGCATGGAAGTCTGGTGTCACCAAGTGTCTAAGTTTCTGGGCAAAAAATTGGTCTGTAAGTCTATGTGGGAGGGAAGCCATGTATCCATTTGATTTGATTATACATACGCCTTCTGTTGGGGTATGGTTACAAAAACGTGCCCCAACAATCCTCCCCCTGCCAAGTAATGGACAAATGCGTTTGTGCTATTCATTATTCATCTGCCTTTCATCAGTTACTATGAAAGCAGGCCCATTTCTAGCAAAATGCATTTTCCATTACTAGGTGAAGTCAGGTGTACCGAAACCTATAGGGAAGATAAGGCTAATCAAAATGATGGTATGCTATTCTAGATGTTTATTATTCCGAACATTAGTGGGCATTGTGCATCCTGGCAAAGGGTTTTTTTATGTGCTATTATTCTGTCAGAACACTGTTATCAAAATAGGTTATTGGGGACAGTCATATCATATGTATGGAAGTAAGCAAGGTCATCTGTCTTACCATTCATGGGTATATATACCACCCTTCCACTTTCTTCTTTGGTCTTGAGGAGTAGGCCTTCCTAGTGGTAAGTCCTCTCAACCCCATCCTTGCCTCTTGGGGTACTGGATTCATTGCTACCTTCTTTCTGCTAACAATACAGTTAGGACATTTCCCTATTACATATTATATATAAAAAATTGGGCGCCAAGAAGTCGTTTAGAAATAACTGACTAGTCCAACTCCTAAAACATGCCAGCATCTTTATTTTCGTACCAATCAAGACATTCGTGTGGTATAGTTATATATATATACAATCAAAGGAAAGGATAATTATAGTTAGCTGAAAGAAATATCTTGGTACATAATGATTAGCCTATGACATGATGACTTTTGCTAAATAAAAAAAAAAGGTTACAGAAAACAAATTGTGAAAGTAATTATTAAATAAGGCACGAAATATGTAATGATAAAATGAATCCTTCCATGTTATATGATGGGTATAATATATATATTGAAGAAAACACGTATCATGCAGATAGTGATTAAATATGATAAAAATCATCCCATGATAGATGATAAAAGAAAACTACTACAAGATTATATATGGTGACAAAATATATATAATTAAATATTTAATATAAATATTAATATCATGAATGTCAAAATAAAATTGTTGAAATGAATAGTATATGACTATAATATAATATATATGATATAAAAATAATAGCATATTGAAAAAGAAAATGTAAACATAATATATATTTGTGCGCTGAAGGTTCAAGGTTTAGTATCTCAGTTAAGTTTCAATCTTATCCAGTCTGGAATCACGAGTTGGTCACTGGGTAATATTCGTCTATCCCGATCCTACTGGAGGGTGGGTTCTCTCTTGTGTGTTAGATTCCTCAAATTCCAATACTCTCTCAACCCAGATGGGAACGTCATTTAGAATCTTGGTCAAATGGAGCATAGCCCAGACCTCTATTAAACTACACAGTCCATTTAAATCTAGGGTGACAACCGTATGAAGAGAATTTTTCTGTTTTTGGTAGAGCGACTAATCAATTTCTACTATTTTGTTTGTGACTCCGTTTACCTTGTCTCTGGGGTGTGTACAGTTCAGCTACCTCCCCCTTCCAAGAAATTCATATTACTTTCATCTACTAATATACCCTCTATTCATTGACCTGAATCCTACAAATCTACATCTTATAAATTTGAATTTTATCAATCTGAAATTTTGGTTCTTTTACAAATTCCTTCAGAATTCTACTCCCTGTATAACTGCTCTTAATTCTACTGTCCTCAATACAACACTTCTAAAACTTTTACTCATTGGCTCGTTCTGGCGTCTCGTTCGCGGTCCTTATAGTTAACTAATACTTTAAAATCTTATCCTATCATGAAACGAGTTTAAACTCGTTGAAGGTCCTAATAATTACTTATTCTGCCTCTCGAATCGGTCTTATGCTCGAATTCATTCCAACAAAACGTATGGCAGGGCGAATCCTTTATTAGAAGAAACTTCCGCTAGCTATGGGGGATCAAACTGGTACCAAAAAAAATTCAATAGACGGAAACTACTTCGTCTAGAATAACTGGGCAATCTCTGCCTACATGCCAATCTTACAGGACCTCCCGTCTAGAACACCCTCGCTCCAGCCACGCTAAAAGCGTCGAAACTACGGTGTCAGATCGGTTACCCAAGGTCGCGCCGTTATACCCCAGGCTATACGGCATGGCAAAACAAATCCCCCATCCTGCATAAAATTCAATCTATACCTCTTCGTTCCCTCTAATGAGGGGAAGTTTTGTGGGTTTCCTGGTCTGATCATAACCTCCCACAACCTTCCAGTCTGAGAATCAAGATATGATCATTATCTACGACTCTTAAAATTCAAGTTGATATAATGAAATAGAGTAACTGATTACCCTAATAAAAGAAATCAATATTTGCACTCCTCTAAAAGGAGACCTAACAAAGTGGAGCGAATATTTTCCTAACAATAGATAGAGTTGTAGTTGTCCTGTTTGAGGCTTCTCGGTCCTAACAAAATTCGAAATAAAAAGTAAAATAAAATTAAAATCGATCCTATTAAAGTCCTTTAACTCTATTCTAATGTATTTTGGGCTCACAATATAATAGTTTTTAACCTTTTTCTACATTCATTGCACCAATTCATTCATACACCCTCCCCCCTATCATTCGCGGTACGCATACAAACTAAGGTTGAAAGCTGCTACAAAGGCCAAAATACTCATTTATCTATATCAATAGATCCTAACAAATGATAACATCTTTCAGGACACAATGTGAAATCAAATAAAATAATAAAATTAAAACAAGTTGGGAACTAAAGCCCTAGGTTACTCAAAAGAAAATGCCTCTGTACAAGCTCTATATATACTAATACTTTATACTCGATAAATGATTGTTAACAATAATTGTTAACAATTCTAAATAATCTGGAAGCTAACCTACCAAAAAAAAATCAGTGTAACTTCAAAAACTGCCCTTGCCTCGACACTAAGCGACTTTTCACGACAATTCTATAAAGACATACACAAATATAAGGGCGAATAAAGAACCATTAAACGTGACACCTCATAAAAGCGGATTGAGTCATTCCCCTAGCCACCGTGGGTGAAGTCACTTTCTTCTTACTTCCTCGTGCGTCTGCCCCCTTTGCAGTAGTCCGACCTCAGCACTCTATTGAAAGATGGATTTATAGGGTTTATGATTCACTACCCAACACTAACATTCTCAAGTGCTTTCCAAGGATCAACTACAGTCTGGGCCTACTTAACTTCTACCCCTGGCTTAGGGTCCCTATACTTCACAACTTTACTCTGAAAGATTGACCTTTCATGTCCTCATTAGAAACCTATTTCAAAGCTACTACCTGAAGGCCAGGGATTATAGGGTTTCTGAATTACCCAACACAAGCCATAGGATGCCTATTAGGTTTGTTGTTTTAGACATAGCCCCCCCTCTAAGTTGTGATTTCCTACACCTTCCTTCACCTATTACTCCTGGTAATAACTAAAATTTCAGATTTACACTAAATAGTTAATTCACAATGGTATGCATTATTCTCATTGGTCTTCGAAACTCGGGTTTTAACAAGAAATAGTTTGTATTAAAAAAAAAAGGAATCCTAATGAAGTTCTACTTTAAAAAAAAAAGAAAGGTTTAAAAAAAAAAAGGTTGAAATCTCTAAACTTCTCATTCTATCGAGCTGATTCTCCGTACACACTCCAAAATCCTAGTTAGTGGCGACAGTCTAAGCAGAATTTACACTGTGTGGGCCTTTTCACCCTTGTAGACCTGCGTAAAGTTAAACTGTTCACACTAACTCTGTCAATTTCCCCTCGTCTCATTACTTCTGAGTCCGCTCTGGTTGTCACCCCTTGTTGGATAAAATTGTAACATAACAATAAAAAGAAACTAAAATTTTCCTAAATCATAATCTGACAGGTTGTACAAGCTCTTCAAAACGGTGTGTCATATTAAAACAAGGTTGTGAGACAACTCTTAATTATATACTATACTAAAAATGAGGCTGAGCCAATTCTACACTAGGAGAACACGAAAACCCAAGATGTAGTCCTTGTAGCGAGCATGGAGCCCTATCACAAAACCCGAAGTGCAAGGAGGACAGAGTTTCCTGGTATTCCCTCTTATCTGGCACGACCGGTCGGGGTGAACAGTCGCGTCACGTGAAAGGAGGAAATATCTGAGTTCCCCCCTCTTGCTCTAACTGTTGGGTCGATTTGGCTCATGTAAATAGTAACTCTTATACTATATCTAAAATCTCTCATATAACTTATTAAATAAAACGGTGTTCTATACAAGGATAAGGTTGTGACAATTTTCTCTAAATGACACACTAATATTAAAACAAATTGTGAAGATCTTTAAAGATGGCAACAAACACTACAGTAAGGTTGTGAGACGGTATTCTGCACAAAGACAAGGTTGAGACAAATAACACACAAACCCTGAAACATGGTGTTAAAGCTCCTTTCAACACTTAGCACTAGAACACATGTTTAAAAAAAAAAAACTGCAAACTGTTTAAAGTTCACCATAACACTAAGACATATTTGCTATTTAATATATAACCTAATATTGTAATTAATAAAGACCTATCAATATTAAATAGTGTACACTGGTGCCGAAACTTATGTAAATCAACTTACACAAACCCCCAGTGCATAATATGTCTTATTTTAAAAGAAATAGTTCTATCGAGGCGATATTGCGGTCGACAGCTACGCTTTATACATTAAATGTACTTTCTTCCATCAATCTTTATCTACTATTTACAAAACCCTTTATCTAATTTTTTTCAATTCTTTCTCTTTCAACATCTTTCTGCATCTTTCTATCTCTTCCTCATCAACATTCAACGCTTCCTCACTCTTTCATCATCCTTCATCATCCTCAACGCCTTTCAACTTACTTCCATTGTTTCTACACATTTCACTGCCTTTTCATCCCTCTGGTGTTTCCTCGAAACCCGTCATCGGGATCTGGATCCCGATCTATTATCACTCTTAATTTTTAACTACTCTATTCCAACAGCCTATGACCTTTAAGCTTTATAACTCCATATACACTCGGCGGGGTAGTTACCTTGTTAAGAAAACCTATAATGTCATAGATCATTTAGAGAGAGAACATAACAAATTTATGCGAATAGTTTGCTTCAACTATTGATTGTAAGCCTATTAAACTCGTTCTCTCTAGGTTGGCTCGCTCATAAATCTTCAATCTACGTTCAATAGTCATATTGAGTTCTCATGGATGCTAGATGTAAACTGTATCAAAATAGTGTAGTTTTCTAGTTTCCGAATTATATGACAGTTAGAAAAAAAAGAAACAAACATTCTGGAAATATCTCGCACTGGCTACTATAAAAAAAATTGAATGGGGTACATCTCTGATCTTACAGGATACCTCATGGCTCATAGAATTGAATCGCTCATTTCTCACTAAAATATTCACACAGGGTATGGAGGTCTCCAGCGGTTCTATAGCTATTGGTCAACTAAATTAATTAATGGCAGGAATTGAAGTTAGTTTAGATGCTCATGTGCTGTTTTGTCATGCGTCTTTATGTCATCTGCACAGGAAAGTGTCGCCTCAAGGACCTAATTCTGGGACTAACATCCGCTGCACATTTCAGGAAGGAGTGGTCGTCCATACAATAGCAAGATATCATTTTGCTGCCAATGTACAATGTTGAGCATTTTCCATGTCGTCATTTTGTCGATCCCCAATCTTCTAGGGTGTTTCTTTAAGCATTTCACGATGTCATTTAATGCTTCATGCGATCCCGCCCGGCATTCAATAAGTAAGTATTTGATCGTACCACCTCCAGGAGACCATCCCATTGCGGCCGAATCATTTCCACCCAACTTATAACGCCGTCCATATCGCGTAATTGAAATTAGTGTAAAACTCAAAGAATAAGACCTTAATCTCTTAATTCTTTACTAATTTCAGTTGGCTCAACATAAATCTTCTCAATTATTAATTTAGTACAGTGGCGTGACATGTCACACTTCTTCTAGTTCTTTCGCAAGCTCGATTAATCCCAGTGGAAACCCGTCCAGGCGTCAATCCCGTGCTAACCCGTCATGCATGACTTCAAATTTGGAAATTATTAGACCTGAATATTTGCAGTGGCATCTGCTTCCACTGAAAGTATTTAAGACACAAGGCTGCCTCTTTAAATCACTGTCTTTACTCCCACATGCCTGTGTAAACTTTAACCATGACTTTATCAATTCTCAAAATTCTGCCTATCGAGTATCCTGAGAATCAATGTTCTTCTTGTCTACGGCGGATTATCACAGTAATTGTTCCCTAGAGTTATCTGCGTCGAGTGGTCAGTCTGTACTACTAATTCTCCACTCTAACTCTAGGACTCTTCTATCTACTCGGGCTGTTCAAAAATTTTCAAGACAGTTGTTCAAATCCCCAATGATAATCTGCTAAATTTCGATAATTATTGGAATTCTCATTAAACAGAATAACTACACCTTTCTGACACAGAAATATCCAGCATCAAGATATAGCGCACCGTCCAATTTCTTTATTTCAAGACGGTGTCAAATTACAACTGAAGGAACATACTAAGCATATAACTGGTTTAAATTTCATGTAATCTCATCATGCCTTCTGCTGGCAAATATTTACTGTAAAATTCAATACTATCAAGATGGTTTTATTTGTCTTCATCCAAAAAAAATGTTTCAGAAATAGAATCTTGGAAATCTCTACTTGAGGCAAAAAAAATGCACATTTATCAATTTAAGATAACCTTCCCTTGTCAGAGTGTATACAGCTGCCAAGCCAAAATACGCAGGGGAGACAGGAAGGAGAGTCAGCAATAGAATATATGAACATAGACGCAACGTTATTAATCAAGACAATAGGTCTCTAATTTTCCAATACTGCAAAGGAACAGGTCACACTTTCGCATTAGGAGAACCTAGAATACATTACAATAACATAAACAGCAAATATCAAAGGCTTATAATTGATTTTCTATTATTCAGAAAACACAATAGCATTAATAGAAAATAGCCCCATAGACGTTTTACTTTGATATCAGAAATCAATGATAATATTAAGGTTTTGCCACAAACAATGTGAATCGTAAAAGACAGCGGCGAGAGATGCGGTATACACCGCCTCAACATAACTTTCATTGCCTGATAAAATGCCAGTGAAACGGAAAGCGTAAATTAAAATTCACGATTTATAATAGACTGTTAATCTCAGGATGCGTGGACTACTTCACCAATACTTAAAATAGTATGGCTTTTCATTAGGTATATATTTCTAAAGTATAGGGGAAGAAACATATACTAAATTCGAGCCCCGCGGCGGGCGACATTGATGGGTTCCCCGGGTTTGGATAGTTGAAAAGGGAGGATACACGATGTGACTTATTAAAGTCTCCTTACTTAAGTATATATATATATATATAGCAATTTAGGCCAACAACCCCATGTATATAACCCGCAGCAAGACCTTAATGTTGTATAATAGCAGCACAGTTGTCAGTGATGCACTATCGGCATATGTCTTTACATCATCACATGTAATACAATTTGTGCAAACAGGATAAATAAAAATAAATAAAAAAGAAAAGGGGGGAAAAAAAACTCTGTAATTGATTAAGAGTTGAGCTAAAGCAAGGATTGAGCATATAATATTGTCAGTACAATGGTCTAAAGATGGAAACAGCTGCGACACTATTATACAATTTCATCAGATAACCCACGAGATCGTTATTAAATTGGGCAATCTATAAAACACTGAAACACAGACACTCGCGGCAATGTATGTGGCCGGTAATTTATGGGAGACTTGATTATTAGTAACATTCCCTTCAAATAGGTAATAAACATACAACATTTCATTTAAACAATTGGAATAGCACCATAAGGCAAGTTATGTATGAAATAGGTAACAGAGGAAACAAGAACATTTCTCTAGATATTTATTTAAATATCTTAAAATTTGGGAACATGTCTAAACTGACGAGATATGCTATTTACATAGTAAAATTTAGGTAGAGGTGACCTGAAGTTACTTTATAGCCCTTTAGGGCCCATGCGAAATCTAGGTTGGCTACTACACAAAAGGGGGGGGGGGAACCTAGATCTCCATCTATTCTAGCGGGACAAAATATACGAACCCTAACACTCCTTTTTAAGTCACTTAAAGCCCTTTAGGGCCCATTCAGAATCTAAATAGATTAGCTTCTGTTCGAAAAATAAAAGGGGGGGCTAAGCCATAATGGCAAGGGGCTTACCTTCTCTCGAAAGCGACGGCAAGGTCTGGTCTCCTCTACGTCTCAGGCCCGTCTAAAAATCGTCCTTCTCACTGAGCGACTCCGATCGAATCCTCCCTTTTGGCAAAGAACCTTCTTTTATATCATCTCATTCTCCATTTTCATTCGCCGAAAGAAACACCAATCAAAATGGCCAACGGCTCCAGTATCAATTTCATAGACGCCCCAGGCCTCTCCCCTTCAAAATAGAACATATAGTATTACCAAAACAAAAAAAATCTAAAGAGAGAAACAACCCCTGCGGTAGTGTAAGATTTCAGACTCCAGCCTCCCGTCTTTCCACATGGGTTGAAATACAACCCTCCCTTTTTCTCGGGATGGTATATATATCGCCCCCCCGTCTTGGCTAAAATTGACCCAGGCCCTTTTTACCTGGACTGTAATGTGATGCTTTCCTTTCTCTGGAAGGATATTTTATAAGTTTCAGTCTTTAGAGATCTTCCTTCTCCATTTTTCTCCTTTTTTTTTTTTTTCTGGTCACCTTTACCTAAATTTTTGGTGAGGGGAATATATGTACATATGAAACAACAGTTTCCAGCTCGGATGTCTCTGGATGTCTTCTTCTTTACCAGGCATCAGCTTTCAGCATGGAAGTCTGGTGTCACCAAGTGTCTAAGTTTCTGGGCAAAAAATTGGTCTGTAAGTCTATGTGGGAGGGAAGCCATGTATCCATTTGATTTGATTATACATACGCCTTCTGTTGGGGTATGGTTACAAAAACGTGCCCCAACAAGTGCTTTATAGATTGCCCAATTTAATAACGATTTCGTGGGTTGTCAGATGAAGTTGTATAATAGTGTCGCGGTTGTTTCCATCTTTAGACCACTGTACTGACAATATTATATGCTCAATCCTTGCTTTAGCTCAACTCTTAATCAATTACAGAGTTTTTTTTTCCCTTTTTCTTTTTTATTTATTTTATTTATCCTATTTGCACAAATTGTATTACATGTGATGATGTAAAGACATATGCCGATAGTGCATCACTGACAGCTGTGCTGCTATTATACAACATTAAGGTCTTGCTGCGGGTTATATACATAGGGTTGTTGGCCTAAATTGCTATATATATATATATATACTTAAGTAAGGAGACTTTAATAAGTCACATCGTGTACCCTCCCTTTTCAACTATCCAAACCGGGGAACACATCACTTTGTGAAGATATCCGCCTCCAGGTCCTGAGATGGCTTGTACAGAAGGCAGATGTCTCTGGATTCATAACAGTCTCTCAAGAAGTGGTACTTTCTGTTGATATGTCTACAGCGACTGCTTTGTTTAGGGCTGGAGATCCAGTTGATCAATGACTGACTGTCTGTATAGATCGCAGTTGGTTTTTCCATGAAATTCCATTCTCCCAGCTCTCGTAGCAGGTTTATTATCCACTTGATTTGACAGCAGCTTTCACAAGCAGCTATCATTTCCGCTTCCATTGTGGAGAGGGCGACGAGTGGTTGTTTACTACTTTTCCAGTCTATAGATGCTTCGCCGAGCTTCAATACATATCCGCCGTAGGATTTTCCATCATGAGTGGTCGACCAGCTGGCATCGGTGTAGGACTTAAGGATTCCAGTCTTCCCTCTTTCAAATTTCACTCCTAGGTCAATTGTTCCTCGTAGGTATCTCATCACTCTTTTGATTGCTGTCCAGTGCATCTGTTTTGGTTGTCTGGAGTACTGTGAAAGTTTGCTAGTGATGTAAGCGATGTCGGGTCTGGTGTTAACAGCTAGAAACATTAGCATTCCAAGGGCTTCTTAGTAAGTGTGCTGATCACAATTGTCATCTTCAATATGATTGTCCAAATTGATTTCTTTGGAACCTGGTGTTGGAACTTCCTTACAATTTTCCATTCCATATTTCTGCAATATTTGTTGTACATAGTGGCTTTGCTGTAGCGAAATTCCCTCCTTGTCTTGTATGATCTTGATACCCAAAAACATACCTTTACATGTTACATCCTTTATTTCCAGATGATGTCTCAGTTTATTGATGAATCTGTTTGAGGTATCTTCAGAATCTGAGACAGTGATAAAGTCATCAACATATATCCCTACATAGAAGTATTTGTCTTCATTCTTCCATTTAAATAGGCAAGGATCAGATTTAAGTTTTTCCAGTCCAGAGTCATGAAGTACTTGACTGAATTTCTCATACCACGATCTTCCGGATTGAGGTAGACCGTAAATACTTTTGTTGAGTTTGCAAACTTTGTTTCTGTCTTGGACAAATCCAGCAGGTTGTTCCATTAATATTGTATTTTCAATGTTTCCATTTAGATAGGCTGCTTTTACATCAAATAGTTTAATGACTGAATCTTTTGTTGCTGCCATTGACAAAATAGTCCTGAGGGTGGCATTTTTAATTACAGGGCTGAAACTTTCGTTGTAATCTCTTCCTGGGATTTGGTTGTATCCCATTGCAACAAGTCTAGCTTTGTAAGTTTTGTTTTTGTTTTCTTGGTCTTTAGATATTTTGAACACCCATTTACTTTTGACAACTTTAGCGTTTACAGGTCTAGGTACCAGTTCCCATACTTGATGCGAGTACATGTTCTGTATTTCCTCAAGCATTGCGTTCTCCCAATGTTTCTTGTCTTCGCATGCGATGGCTTCATCATAGTCTTTCGGAATGGTTTCATTCGTCGTAGCCAGAACGTAGTCATCAAATCTTTTAGGTATTGTTCGAGTTCTTTGTGGTCTGTCTGATCCACTTGACTCTGTCTGTCTGTTGATCATGGTATCTGGTGCTGGTTCTTCAATATCAACATCTGATAGAACATGATTGTCCAGTTGTTCATCCTCGTGAATTAAGAAATATGTGTCAGTGTCCGTATTATTATCACTTTGTTTTTCTTCCGAGATGACATTATTGTTCTCTCTGAAGTGAATGTCTGCGGTTTCAAGAATGACTCTCGCTGTGATATCAAATACTCGATAAGCTCTTCTGCATCTTGAATAGCCTACAAATATTCCTCTCTTAGATTTAGCTTCTAGTTTGTGTCTTTGATGATTCTCGAGTTTATAGAAGACTTCACGACCAAATCTCATGATGTGAGAGACGATGGCTTTTTACCTTTCCATTTTTCCATAGGGGTAGTGTCTGGGTCATTAGTTGTGGGAGTTAGATTGTACAGATATGCAGCTGTATTCACAGCTTCTGCCCAGAAGTGTAGGGGTAATTGGGAGTCTGCCAGAAGTGTTCGGCCTTTGTCTAATAGTGTTCTGTTAGCTCTTTCAACTCTCCCATTGCTTCTTGGGGTGTACGGTGTAGTTAGTTCATGTTTAATTCCTCTGGATTCTATGAAGGTTTCAAGGTTTTTATTGATAAATTCTGTTCCGTTATCTGTTCTAAGTCGTTTTAGTTTTGAGTTTAGCTCGTTTTCTCTCTTTACAATAAACTTCTTCAAAACTTCTGCTGCCGAGAGTTTATCTTTGAGAAATTCTACAAATATTCTCCTAGAAAATCCATCTACGATGGTCAATAAATATTTACTTCCGCCCAAGGAGTTTATTCTCATTGGACCACAGAGATCGACATAAATGGCTTCAAATGGGTAGCTTTCCTGATTGCCATCTGTGTGAACATAGGGTACTTTGGTCATTTTTCCCAAGGAGCAAGCATCACATTGATCAAGGGTACCATTTATAGAGTTCAAGCCTTTTAGAAGATTGTTCTTCAAAATCAGGTCTAGTTTGTTGTCGCTAGGATGTCCTAACCTTCTGTGCCATGCAGTCCTAGAATTGTCCTTTGAAATCAAACAATGTTCATTTGGAACATGAGTTGCTTCAGGTAAACGTGATAGGTTCAATGTGTACATGTTACCATCAAAGTTGCCTGTTCCTATTAGCTTGTCATCAGAAGAGTATATGTATGCTCCTTCAGAGTTCAAAAGAACAGAGTTCCCTCTTCTTACTACGCTTGGAATGGACATTAGATTTCCTTTCAGGTGTGGTACATGGAGGACATTATGCAGGGTTACAGCGTTGTTAAGTTTGTCCTTACCTTGTACAGTAGCTTGGATTAATCCCGATGAGGTAGATTCGATGTGCCTCCCTTCTTCTGCTACTTGTATGCTTCTTCTCTCCTCCGTCTTGTGCTCGATCCATTCACCATGGGAAGTCATGTGGCTTGTGCACGCAGAATCAATTATCCACACGTCCTGAGTCGTCGGGTGTTCCTCCCTTGTGCTTGCATGTAGTGCGTATTCTGAAGTGGTGTCTCTTCGTTGGGATGGTTCCTCCGTTCGTTCTTGGATTGCTGATCTGGCTGTGTCTTTGTTTTGTTTTGGTCCTTTATGGTAGTTCCTTGTACTGGCCATGTTATTTTTGTTTGTTGTATTCTTTTGATTTCCTTTGTTGTCAGGGTTGAACCAACAGTCTTTCTTGAAATGTCCTTTTCTTTTGCAAATGAAGCATGATTTTTCTTTGAATTGGTTGCCTGATGATCTGAAAGCATTTTCAGGATTTTTGCTTCTGTCCTGTCTTTTCTTCTCGAAATCCAGTAGAGTTTGTCTCAAGTCTGGTAAGGAGATTTCTCTGTTTATTGACAGTGCTGCTGTGATCGTGTCAAAGTTAGGTGTGAGTCCTTCAACAATGTATCGTACAAGTTCTCTTTCTGTTACAGTCTTTCCTAGCTGGGTGATCTCTTGTGCCAGTTTCTGTGCTCGTACAATATACATGTTGACATTTTCATTTGGGTTCAATTTTAGTCTGGCTAGATCCAACATTAGGTCTATCCTTTTATTTTCTAGAGATCCTTCAAACCTTTTCTTTATGTCGTACCAAATTCTTTTGGCTCTTTTATCGCCTCGAAAGATGATTGTTAAGTCATCCGAAAGTGACAATATTATTAGGCTGTATGCTTCCCGATTCTTTTTCTTCCAAATATCATATTCTAGTTTATTTTTTGTAAAGTCTGGCTCGTCATTAACAATTACGTCCTCGAAGAGATCTTTTGAATCTAGAATTGCTTCCATTTTCATGGACCACGTGGTATAGTTGTTTTCTGTTAACTGTTCGATTTTTGCTAAGTTATGTGTATCCATTTTTATTCAATATTTATTTTCTAAATTGGCGGTTAGTCCAATTATTTATTTTCTTTATGATTTAAATGGATCAATTGGCGGTTAGTCCAATTCGCGCGCCCAAACCACGCTCTGCTACCAAATTGATATAGGCTTAGCAAAATACGGTTATTCTTTTTGAGGATTTCTGGTTGTTTTGTTTGTACTCACGTATGTTGTAGTTACGAGGACATCCCTTTTGATAAAAACAAATATATATTTATTTAAGGAACGACTTGTTCCATTACATATATTGTTAAGACAAGTTAGCGGTAAACAATAACAGCAAGGTTGAAGGTAGAAGTTGGAAGTTGCGTCATCGTAGTGACGTCAGCATCTATGATGATTAAAGTCAAAGTTTGCGTAACAACTGTCCCCTGGAAGTGATATATTTCGCTAAAATATCATATAAACAAAATGTATACAATATATTCATATAATAAGCCAAATTAAACATTTAGCATTTTTTAAATTTGAAAAGTGGCCAATGTGTGGGATTGATCCTGATCTGGTAGTAGGGTCATTGTGGTCAAAACCAACAGTTTAGGCAACTCACTCTTGTCCACTAACCTCCTATAAATACTAATAAGAATAATTTCTCTCTATATATATTTGACACAATTAATTTATAAATAATAATTACAGTAGAACCTCAATGAGAGGAAACTCACACTAGAAAACGCCTAAGACAGTTTTAATTTGCAAAATTACAATTTTTACCATTTAGTAACTCTTCCTAAAGGACACTTCAGCTCTGCGATTAGGTGTCCTTTACAGGGAGGTAGTTCTACTGTATATAAAAATCTGGAAGGAAGAAAGTGTTTATGTATATATTTTAAATCAAGTTTACAAAGACACAATTGTGAAGAGGATATTCTCCTTTTTACTTTTTTATTTTCAACACCATCTCACAGAGGGAGGGGGGGGGGGGAGAAGGGGTTTAGGATGGCATTTGGGTATCACAGAGGATTTACACAACATCACCACTCTGTTTCACAAAAACATTAAAACAATCCTCTCAATACCTGTATTCCCCTATCAAAACAAGATACTAACCTGGTCAAATATAATTAAAAAAAAAAAAAAGATATCATTGATGAAAAAAAAATAACAAAGGGGTAAAAAATATCTTACACAAATTTTTAAAAAAATGCAGATAATTTCAATTTGATATGAACACATCAATAAATATATTTACTATTTAAAAAAAATAACATTTCATATTACATTTAGAAGGTAATTTTAAAATATTATATGTATATATTAAACTTAGATATTAATACATATTTGATAAAAGAGTGAATGTACTCAAGTTTATTTTTTGTTTAGTACTAAATACAAATATAACAACACTTGGACAAATAGTGTTAATGAATCCTGAGCAGGATTAAATGGATTTTTAAAAAAATCCTTAAAAGGTATATAAATAGGTGGAAAAAATTTTAAAAACATCATGTCTGATGTGGGTTTAAAAATTTAAAAACATTTTTTAAAATTTTATCTTTTAAAAATAAATCACAAATATATAAAGTAAAACTTTACAAAAAAAAATTTTTTTTTTTACTTAGCATTATAAGAAATTGATTTAGGAGGGGACATTTTACATTTCAAAATAGGCAGATAAATTAATAAAATGGCCATTTTAAGATGGTGTCTCAAAAAAAAAAAAAAAAGAGGGTGTTAAAAAAAAAAAAAGCTTTAAAACTTGGAAATTTAAAACTAAAAAATGGTAACTATATAACTAAAATGCATCTAAATATTATAGAAATTTTTCCACTAAGATTGTCATTGAAGATAAAAATTTCCATTTGAAGAAAAATCTAGCCTAATTAAGAATCTACACCACATAAAGGGCTACAGGTTCAAAGTAAATATATATATATTTGAAAATACCAAATCTTTAAATAAAAAAAAAAGGAAGAAACACATATTTAAAAAAAAAATCATAAATAAATCTTCAGATAAGGGAAAAATAAATCTATGAGTTACATAAGAAATACACAGTTGAACATTCCACAAGTACCACATATATATTTATAAAACATTTATAGATAGTATATATTTGCATATTTAGATATCCATTTCTAATAGAATATATATATATATTTTAAATTTTCACAATGAATACCACAAAATACAGACAAGCACAATTCTTTCTCTAGAACAAAATGGGATATACTATAGACAAAATTTTCTCTTTTGAAATTTTCTTCTCCACAAAATACATTTATATGGAAATAAATAGCATATATATCTATATATATTTACATATATTTTCACATTAAACATATATATATATCCCTGAACAAAAAAACATTTATAAAAAAATAATACTTTTTTTCTTATTACAAAAAAAAAAAAAGAAGGAAAAAGTTAAATATTTAAAAAACTTAATTGCAACAATATTATAAAGATTAATTGGAACTTGTATTAAGAAAAAACAATATAGGAATGTTACTAAGAACAATTTTTGAAGCCATCAAAGTTCTATAAGCTCATGTGCCCCTCTCTCATTAAATCCTATGCAAATCTTCTTTAAAAAAAAAAAAAACAACGAAACTTTTCTTTCTCAATGGAATTCCTATAATACCTTAGCCTTCCCCCTACCCTCCATATGCCGATATGCAATTACATAGTCTCATCGTTATGTAAATATTCCTCTCCATATATGTCCTGCTCTTTAATCATTTTCTTGCAGAGGGTCGGTGAACCAGTGGTCTAAACCATTTGTTTTCGACAGCTACGACCTGTGATCGAATCCTCCAAAAATGCTCCAATGAACCCAGATTCTTGCAAAACTCTAACCCCACCAGCGAGTGCAAGTAACCAAATGGGATTCATGCAAACTTATAAATGCACAAGTCAAACTGCTTTTCACCAAACATGTGATGCACTTACAGTAAAAGCAGCTGCCAACTTCTTCTACCTAACATGATTATCAGGGCCATGTGTACTAAGGATAATAAAAAATAAATAAAAGTAATTTTCTTAGGCAATACCAGCATTAAGTCTTCCTTATTTCACCAGTAATATAAAGGCATCACAAATGAGGGCCAACAGCCCGAAACACGTCCGTGGTTAGATTTTCTTGATTAATCAAGAATGGGTATTTGGCCAATTCTGAAATAATTAAAAAATCAACGAGAATAGTTGATATTTATTCCGATAGATGGTGCAAGCCTCAGTTGCACAATAAGGAGATGACTTTTTCACAAATAAATAATTAGCAAATGTTATTCTAATTTCCTTTTATTATATACCAAATAGATTGAACCAAATTTCTTTCTTAACTTGACATCAAACCTTTGACTAGAAAATTGTGGCGTCAAATAAAAACAAAAAAACAAAATAATGAGTTTGATTCATTTCAACTTAAATAAAAAACAGATCTGCATTGTATGAAAATATTAAAAACAAAATGCTCTTATAAATAAAAATGAGTATATATATCTTAAAGGCATATAAATGCAAAAAATAATAATAATAAAACAAAAATAAAATATAAAAATGATTTTTTCAAAAAAAGCTCATTCAAAAATACATAATAAATTTTAAAAATGAGTAAAAACAACAAGAAAAGATAGAGGCTACCTGGCCGGCATTCATAATGGAATTTTTTAACGCTTTGCCAAATGTTTTCATTTTTGTTCGCTCCTGACGAGGACAAAAGATTTTTTTTAGGGGGTCGGTGGAAGGCTGGTTAAACAGTTTGGTTTTCGACCACTACGACCCGGGTTCGATTCCCACATTGGACACTTTTTTCTTATTAAAAAAAAAAAAAAAATGCTCCAATGGCCCCCGATTCTTGCAAAAGTCCAACCCCACCAGTGAGTGCAAGTAACCAAATGGGGCTCTGGCACATTTGTAAGTGCAAAGTCGAACTACTTTTCACATGTGTAGACATGTGGTGTTCACATGTGTTGCGCTTACAGTAAAAGCAGTCGCTAACTAGCCACCATGATTATCATGGCCTGTACCACGTGTACTAGGGTTAAATAAAAAAAAAAAAAAGATTTTTGTCGAAACGTCGAGGTAATAAAAAAGTTTTACTGGCCGAAGTATCTTCAATTATTTTAAATCTTAAATTCAATCAACAAAAATTATATAGAAATGCATAGAAAAATATATAATGGTGTATTTATGTTAAAATTTCTGTTCAGGAAAATGCGTTTCATTCAATACAACAACCATAAATGTATTATTAGACTAGAATTCCATGACTTCATAAAAATGTAAACAAACAAAAAAAAATAGCCTGTGATCCTCAATTTTTTTTTTAACTTCAAATTTAACCAATGATAAATAGAAGAGATACCAATCTTAATAATTACAAGAAAATAAGACCTAATCCAAATAATTTAATAGTGTGTAACGTTTCGGCAACAGCATTGTTACCATCATCAGACAAAAGAATAAATGAGAAAAAAATATCAGAGCAAATTCTTAAATAGTACTGTTATCTTGTTTATACACCTTATAACAGTAACTATTTAAGAACATATATAGCCCATACATATATATTAGAGCGGGAAACTCAGAACCCATTTTTCATCATTATTATTATTTATATTTCAGAGCTGCAAAACAAGCAGAATACCTCTGACAAATAAGCAGTCGCGGACCAACAGCAGTATTGTTAGAAGAGGAGAAAGTCCTCTTTAAAATTCCTGAGTTCAACTGACCCAGTTGATAGACCTCAGCTAGAGTCGGCAGTAAAGGCTTCCATATTAGGAACAGCCTCAAATTACAGGCAAAGTCAGACTTTCACCAAAGTGTGCCTGGATCATGGTGCCATGATCAAGGAAAGCTGCACCCCTACACCCCATTCCATGAAATCATGGAATTCGTGTAATCTTTACACAAGGGGATAAGAAACAATAACAACATATTTCAGAGGTTTTTATTCTTTCAAACACCAATCTTAAAGACTGATTCTTCATAAAAATAAAAAAATAAATTTTAAAGTAATTTTTTTCTTTTTTTTTTCCCCTATTATTTGTTGTTGTTGTTTCTTATCCCCCCTTGTGTAAAGATTACACGAATTCCATTCCTATTATTTGACTAGTATAGCTTGAGTATTCCAATTGAAAAAGGTATCCTCCTTCAATTAACCAAAATCTGTATATGTTCTTTATAATTACATTTTACAAAAAAATCAACAAAATGCAAAAGTTTAAATAAAATACAAATAAAAAAACACAAATAATAAAATAATAATTAATAAAGACAATACTTAAAATAATACAACAGGTTATCTTTATGTAAAAAGACTAACTTTATCTGTGAAAAAAAATAATAATTTTTTTAAAAATATTTTGTGAGATTGCTTTTGCTCTCTTGTTATCAAATTTCTTTCACAGAGAAGGGCCAGGTACACTTTGTTAAAAAAAAAAAAATTCTTATATTCAATGACTCGCTTTTTTTTTTCAAAATTCAAAATATTGTTTAGTACTATTTTCCTTATTGTATCGGCAACCCTTTTATTCTTCCTTTATCAAAGGTACATATAGCTGCATAAAATTTAGGATATATATATTCCATTGATATTTGAAAAAGGTTTAAAATTATTATTAATAATTATCATCGCTACCCCATATATATATATACTTCCGGACTAGCCAAAATAAAATTTTCTGAAAAAAAAAGAGACGACTATAATCCACATCAGTCTAATGTTCTCTTTACCATTAAAACTTACTAAATATCCTCCTAAAATTACGAGAGTGGGAGAAGAAGAAAAAAAAAAAAAACCTACAAGATATTCTTTTATCTTCAAAGTTTTCCTCGGTGAATAAAAGAGAGGTAAGAGATGTTATATAGGCTGTTACGAATGCAACAACATCTCAATAAATGCTAGATGCAACGCTACTATCTCTAGACACATTTCTCTTTAACATTTTTTTTTTTCACATTATTAGTATTTATTATTATCAAAAAGTAATTCGATGTCAAATTCAACCCCCTTCCCACGCGAGGGAAAGTGTAAGAGAGAGAGAGATAGAGGGTTTATTTATTTAAAAATCTGCTAAATTAAGCTCATTGGTGGAAAAAAAAGATAACAACAACAACAAAACACAAAGCAGGCGCATGCGCTGAAACTTTTTTTTTCCCAGCACTAGCAACGGTGCATTGAGCAATGTTACTAGGCACCGTAAGACCACGTAAATTCTAAGGGAGAGAAGGAACTATTATCCTGCCATAACACTAAGTGGAGGTGGTGTAACAATGGCACCTATTGTTAGATAATTGTTGCAACCTCATTGTTGGAAAAACAACGAATACCAACAAAAAAAAAGAGAAAGGATTGATTGAAAATTAGCTTCCAAAACTATATACACCCATACCTCGCTTTGCGTCGGGATTACGTTTCAAAAAAAACACGATGCAAATTGAAACGACGCAAAGTGAAAATATGTGAAGGCGTAATCAAAAACAAAGGTGTTGCCATATTTTAGGAAAAAAAATTAAAGACTCGAATCCAAAACAACGCAACTTCAAAAATCTAACGATGCACAGTAAAAATTAAGCAGCGACGCAACTTCGAAAAAAACACAAAACGAAACGACGCAAAGCGAGGTATTGGTGTAAAGTAAAATGACTAAAAGTTCTTAATAACAATTTTTGATGTTATATATATATATATATTAAACAGAAATTCTACGTATTAGTAAAACTTTTTTCTAAACAATCTAGGCAAATAAAACTGAATAGGAATCTTGTCAAAAATATATAAAGATACAGAGGAAATAAAATATGGAACAACAACAAAAAAAAAAAGACTAGAATTTTCTTTGAAAATGATTTTTCAAAAAAAATTATCGTTTAAACCAGGTAAACATGGGCAACAGACAGCAATACACAGACTGAATTTATGCAAATTTCATTTATATATTATCCTATCTTCTTCTTCTTTCTTATCTCCACTCAATCATGTTAAGGTATCAAGCTTGTTGATGGTGTCTGCCTGGGGAAGAGTAGGGCTCATCAAAGGATGAGTCAATACAGTCAATAATGTGTTTTGGGGTTGCAGGTTGAGAATTAGTACATAGTGGGAAAACCTTGCAACCATTCTGGAAAGTCATTGTCCGTAGATAACAGGACTTAAGTCTGGAAATCAAATATTGTTGTTCTCTTGGGAGGACAGAAGCTTGTCCCTCCTGCTCTGTACCAGTCATGTGCAGAATTAGAACTCCATTCCTGCAGACATTGGGTTTTAATGGCATTGATCCTCTTCTTCTTCTTTCTTATCTCCACTCAATCATATTAATGTATCAAGCTTGTAAAGCTTGTTGATGGTGTCTGCCAGGGAAGAGTAGAGCACATCAATGGATGAGTCAATACCGTCAATAATGTGTTTTTTGGGTTGCAGGTTGAGAATAACCTATTATACCTGAAACCATGATAAATTAAACAGAAGAAACAGTTAGAAGAGGCTTTGACCATTGATGAGTCAAGACCTTCCAAAATTTGCTTATTACAGTAAGAAGCATTATATTTGCGAAAGGAAAAAAAAAATGGTGCTAAATATTTTAATTTTTCTTCATATTCAGATAGCGTGCTAATGCCTTATGTTTCTTAATAGATGGTTAAAAACAGTCTTAATGATGGTGAGAAACCCTTTAAATAACCTTTTAATTTGCATTGAAGAATAGCTTATATTTTTTGTCATCCAGCATTATAAGTGGTAACAATTCCTTAAGGTACAGAGCAGGAGGGACAAGCACCGGTTCTGTCCTCCAAAGAGAACAACAGTCTTTGATTTCCAGACTTAAGTCTGGTCATCTACGGACAATGACTTTCCAGAATGGCTGCAAGGTTTTCCCATTATGTACCAAGTGCAATTCTCAACCTGCAACCCCAAAACACATTATTGACTGTATTGACTCATCCATTGATGATCTCTACTCTTCCCTGGCAGACACCAAGCTTTACAAGCTTGATACCTTAATATGATTGAGTGGAGATAAGAGAGAAGAAGACAATTCCTTGAAAAAAAAATTGTTTCTATTTACATAGTCCCTTAATCAATTCTCAAGTTAGGTCTGAGATTTGACGAGATATCAGTTTTCTGATTCACAGTCTTGGCTAAAATGTTGTTGCCCTTATACCTGATTTAAACAGAGTTCCTGAGATATATAAAAATAAATAAAGATAAAAATATAAATCAACCTACCTTAAAAAAAAAAAAAGACTATAAAGGTCCATGATATGACTAAAATTTTGAGACCTTATTAACAAAAAAAAAATTAATAAAGAGAAGTCATTTTTCTTTATAGATAGATTTTTTTAAAAAGATGAAATCACTAATCTTTATAATACAATATAATGCGGTTTATGATTGTAAAACGATGTTTGACAAAAATTTTACCGCAAATGTTTCTTTTGAACAATAAAATCGTAATTTGCTGTAAAATTTGACAAACTTTGTTTTACACTTAATCTTTACTTGAAAAAGAGAGAAAAAAAAGTGGGAGAAACTGTATTAAACATTTAACTGTAACACAGAGGAATCTTATTGATCAATGGAAAGGGGAAAGAGAAGATGTTCAAAAAAAAGTCTAAAGGTTCCTAAAGGATCAATAATATATTCTCCATAACAGCTGTCACCACCATACTATGAATGTGTGGGCAGTGTTTGAGCATATCTGAATAGTTCAAGAAGAGATGAGATTTTTGTAAATCCATTATAAATAATAGATTAACTGAAAACAACAAGTTTTTCAGTTTAAAATACTTCCATCTTAGAAAACTAAGAAACGCAAAAGTGACAAAGAGATTAAAAAAAAAAAAGTATAAGAGAAAAGTAATAAACACAAGGTAATAAAAGACCAAATCCAAATAAATTGTATATATAAATAAATAAATTACCTTGTGTTTATAATCCAAATTGTGCCTTATCAGAAAAGTAATAAAGAAAATTTAGAAAATGAAGATATGGTATTGAGAAAAAAAAAAGTTTGATATGTAACTTGGCTGCAACAACTTTGCATACTGCGATGCTTCAGTACCAGATCTAGAGAGAGATATGCAAATACCTTGTTATGCAAATTTGTTGTTCTCTACGGTGTCGTGCAGACCACAGTCCCCTAGTTCTGGCAGGAAGCCTTGATAAAATACCATTTTTTTAAAAAGGTAAACACAACTAAAGGTGAGCGAAGCTGCAGACACAAAAATAAGAAGAAGAAGAAAAAAAAAGATGGCTGTGGAGGCAGTTTTAGACAGCGTCTGCGGAGAGGTTTTTGGTGCTCTTTACTTGCACCACCAGAGCCTTGGCTGAAGATTCCTTCGGCATTCCGGAAAGATCCACTTCTCCTGCAGAACACAAAACCAGCTGTGAGGATATGTTGTGTAAGTATCGCGCATTAGCTTTCAGCTAGAGCCTCATTAACATAACAATAATTTGGAGAAAGGCAACAATACCATAGCCTTGTTAACATAACAATAATTTGGAGAAAGGCAACAATACCATAGCCTTGTTAACATAACAATAATTTGGAGAAAGGCAACAATACCATAGCCTTGTTAACATAACAATAATTTGGAGAAAGGCAACAATACCATAGCCTTGTTAACATAACAATAATTTGGAGAAAGGCAACAATACCATAGCCTTGTTAACATAACAATAATTTGGAGAAAGGCAACAATACCATAGCCTTGTTAACATAACAATAATTTGGAGAAAGGCAACAATACCATAGCCTCATTAACATAACAATAATTTGGAGAAAGGCAACAATACCATAGCCTTGTTAACATAACAATAATTTGGAGAAAGGCAACAATACCATAGCCTTGTTAACATAACAATAATTTGGAGAAAGGCAACAATACCATAGCCTTGTTAACATAACAATAATTTGGAGAAAGGCAACAATACCATAGCCTCATTAACATAACAATAATTTGGAGAAAGGCAACAATACCATAGCCTTGTTAACATAACAATAATTTGGAGAAAGGCAACAATACCACAAAAGGTAAACACTCCCATATCTCTGGTGTTAGACTAATCTCATCAATCAATGATTCTGAATCCTTTAGTGGCCACTGACTTGCTGGATATTTGGTTGAGATATTTGAACAGAGAACTCACCATCACTGCCTTATTATTATCTTTTTTTTTGCTTATCCCTATTAAACGTTGTACAGGCCATGATAATCATGTTGGATAAAGGTAGGCGACTGCTTTTACTGTAAGTGCACTACATGTCTACACATATGAAAAACAGTTCGACTTTGCACTTAAAAATGTGCCATAGCCCTGTTTGGTTACTTGCACTTGCTGGTGGGGTTGGACTTTTGCAAGAAACGGGGCCATTTGAACATTTTTTTTTTTTAATCAGAAAAAAGTGTCCAATGCGGGAATCGAACCTGGGTTGTAGTGGTCGAAAACCAATGGCTTAGGCCATCCTTCCACTGACCCCCTTGTATTCAAGTTATATTCATCAATATTCAAGTTTTTCTTGACCTTGGAAATAGGTAAATGACCCCATCATTGCATGGAGAAGAACTCTTCATCATGGATGGAGCCCTGTATAGATTGAGACATGTAGTAGGGTATTTTCCCTCCCAATGTACTAGATGGCATTAAAGGTTGTTTAAATGCCAATTGTCTAGTGTTAAAGAAGTAGCACTAATTATTATTTTTTTTATGTATTTAGATTTAAAATTTTAAAAAGGGGCAAACCAAACAACTAATGAGGTTCTGATAGCTGCCATCTTCATTATGTTTATAGTTTGAAGTCTAGTGGAACAGATATCAACTAAACGTTGATTCAACTTGTTCCATGATATTTGGCCAACCCAATTTCTTCATAAATCAAGAAAGGCTAACAACGAACTTGTTTTGGGCTGTTGGCCTTCATCAGTGTGGTGCAGGCTGTACCTCTATGACCAAAAATTTGTCTTAAGAGGTTTCCTGAGAAATCAGAAAATGTGTATTTAAGGCCAAATTTGCATAAATACGCTTTCGTAGATAAATAAGAAAAAGGCATATCCTGACCACTCGCACATGCATTTTAGATGACAGAGCTCCATCTAGTGGAATAAAAATCAACTAAACGTTGGTTTAATTTATTACATGACTAGTAGAAAAGCCCGTCCAAGGACGGGATCGGCTAGAGCAGGTGGATTGAGAGGTTTGAATCGGTTCAAGTTCGACCTTTCCTTTGGAACAGCATTTATGAAAAGTTTTACTGTATGTCGTTTGTTCCAATTCGAAATACTTTGCTCTACATTTTGGGCAAACTTGATCAAGTTGGCCACAAAAGTGCAGGGGAATTTGATCTTCCTCGTAACATGTCCCTGTTGGCAAAGGTAGATTATCTCCCTGTCGAATTCTTTGCATCCTCAGCCTACTGTTTTCCCTTTGAAGGGCTCTTTGATTTTCGCTCATATTCATTCGGTATTGCCGTTGTTGTTCACTATGCCGTTCTCTTACGGGTGAATTTAAACGTCTTTGTCGCTGCTGTTCAATACGACGTTGCTTTGCTTCGATGGCCTCAACAATCGAAAGGGCTCTTTTAGGAGACATTGTTTATAAAAATAAAATAATCAAGCTAAATTAAAAAATAAAATTATTTAAAAAATATTATTCCTCAAATATTCACCGAATAAATTGCCGACGTCACGTCACACGCCACGTCACACAGAATGGACCAATCCTATTCGGCTTCAACGAACAGACGCTTTATTATCCCGTGCTCAGTCCCATCTCATCCAGTGGTCAGTTTCATCTCATCCCGTGCTCAGTCCCATCTCATCCCGTGGTCAGTTTCATCTCATCCCGTGGTCAGTTTCATCTCATCCCGCTGTCAGTCCCATCTCATCCCGTGGTCAGTCCCATTTCATCCCGCTGTCAGTCCCATCTCATCCCGTGGTCAGTCCCATCTCATCCCGTGCTCAGTCCCATCTCATCCCGTGCTCAGTCCCATCTCATCCTGTGCTCAGTCCCATCTCATCCCGTGCTCAGTCCCATCTCATCCCGTGATCATTCCCATCTCATCCCGTGATCATTCCCATCTCATCTCGTGCTCAGTCCCATCTCATCCCGTGCTCAGTCCCATCCCATCCCGTGCTCAGTCCCATCTCATCCCGCTGTCAGTCCCATCTCATCCCGTGCTCAGTCCCATCTCATCCCGTGCTCAGTCCCATCTCATCCCGTGCTCAGTCCCATCTCATCCCGTGATCATTCCCATCTCATCCCGTGATCATTCCCATCTCATCCCGTGCTCAGTCCCATCTCATCCCGTGATCATTCCCATTCTCATCCCGTGATCATTCCCATCTCATCCCGTGCTCAGTCCCATCTCATCCCGTGGTCAGTTTCATCTCATCCCGTGCTCAGTCCCATCTCATCCCGTGGTCAGTTTCATCTCATCCCGTGGTCAGTCCCATCTCATCCCTTGCTCAGTCCCATCTCATCCCGTGCTCAGTCCCATCTCATCCCGTGCTCAGTCCCATCTCATCCCGTGTTCAGTCCCATCTCATCCCGTGATCATTCCCATCTCATCCCGTGATCATTCCCATCTCATCCCGTGCTCAGTCCCATCTCATCCCGTGGTCAGTCCCATCTCATCCCGTGCTCAGTCCCATCCCATCCCGTGCTCAGCCCCATCTCAACCCGTGCTCAGTCCCATCTCATCCCGTGCTCAGTCCCATCTCAACCCGTGGTCAGTCCCATCTCATCCCGTGCTCAGTCCCATCTCATCCCGTGATCATTCCCATCTCATCCCGTGATCATTCCCATCTCATCCCGTGCTCAGTCCCATCTCATCCCGTGGTCAGTCCCATCTCATCCCGTGCTCAGTCCCATCCCATCCCGTGCTCAGCCCCATCTCAACCCGTGCTCAGTCCCATCTCATCCCGTGCTCAGTCCCATCTCATCCGGCTGTCAGTCCCATCTCATCCCGTGCTCAGTCCCATCTCATCCCGTGCTCAGTCCCATCTCATCCCGTGTTCAGTCCCATCTCATCCCGTGATCATTCCCATCTCATCCCGAGATCATTCCCATCTCATCCCGTGCTCAGTCCCATCTCATCCCGTGCTCAGTCCCATCTCATCTCGTGCTCAGTCCCATCTCAACCCGTGGTCAGTCCCATCTCATCCCGTGGTCAGTACCATCTCATCCCGTGGTCAGTCCCATCTCATCCCGTGCTCAGTCCCATCCCGTGCTCAGCCCCATCTCATCCCGTGCTCAGTCCCATCTCATCCCGTGATCATTCCCATCTCATCCCGTGATCATTCCCATCTCATCCCGTGCTCAGTCCCATCTCATCCCGTGGTCAGTTTCATCTCATCCCGTGCTCAGTCCCATCTCATCCCGTGGTCAGTTTCATCTCATCCCGTGGTCAGTTTCATCTCATCCCGTGGTCAGTCCCATCTCATCCCTTGCTCAGTCCCATCTCATCCCGTGCTCAGTCCCATCTCATCCCGTGGTCAGTCCCATCTCATCCCGCTGTCAGTCCCATCTCATCCCGTGCTCAGTCCCATCTCATCCCGTGCTCAGTCCCATCTCATCCCGTGCTCAGTCCCATCTCATCCCGTGATCATTCCCATCTCATCCCGTGCTCAGTCCCATCTCATCCCGTGGTCAGTCCCATCTCATCCCTTGCTCAGTCCCATCTCATCCCGTGCTCAGTCCCATCTCATCCCGTGATCATTCCCATCTCATCCCGTGATCATTCCCATCTCATCCCGTGCTCAGTCCCATCTCATCCCGTGGTCAGTTTCATCTCATCCCGTGCTCAGTCCCATCTCATCCCGTGGTCAGTTTCATCTCATCCCGTGGTCAGTTTCATCTCATCCCGTGGTCAGTCCCATCTCATCCCTTGCTCAGTCCCATCTCATCCCGTGGTCAGTCCCATCTCATCCCGTGGTCAGTCCCATCTCATCCCGCTGTCAGTCCCATCTCATCCCGTGCTCAGTCCCATCTCATCCCGTGTTCAGTCCCATCTCATCCCGTGATCATTCCCATCTCATCCCGTGATCATTCCCATCTCATCCCGTGCTCAGTCCCATCTCATCCCGTGCTCAGTCCCATCTCATCCCGTGCTCAGTCCCATCTCATCCCGTGCTCAGTTCCATCTCATCCCGTGGTCAGTTTCATCTCATCCCGTGGTCAGTTTCATCTCATCCCGTGGTCAGTCCCATCTCATCCCTTGCTCAGTCCCATCTCATCCCGTGCTCAGTCCCATCTCATCCCGTGGTCAGTCCCATCTCATCCCGCTGTCAGTCCCATCTCATCCCTTGCTCAGTCCCATCTCATCCCGTGTTCAGTCCCATCTCATCCCGTGATCATTCCCATCACATCCCGTGATCATTCCCATCTCATCCCGTGCTCAGTCCCATCTCATCCCGTGCTCAGTCCCATCTCATCCCGTGCTCAGTCCCATCTCAACCCGTGGTCAGTCCCATCTCATCCCTTGCTCAGTCCCATCTCATCCCGTGCTCAGTCCCATCTCATCCCGCTGTCAGTCCCATCTCATCCCGTGCTCAGTCCCATCTCATCCCGTGCTCAGTCCCATCTCATCCCGTGTTCAGTCCCATCTCATCCCGTGATCATTCCCATCTCATCCCGCTGTCAGTCCCATCTCATCCCGTGCTCAGTCCCATCTCATCCCGTGCTCAGTCCCATCTCATCCCGCTGTCAGTCCCATCTCATCCCGTGCTCAGTCCCATCTCATCCCGTGCTCAGTCCCATCTCATCCCGTGTTCAGTCCCATCTCATCCCGTGATCATTCCCATCTCATCCCGTGATCATTCCCATCTCATCCCGTGCTCAGTCCCATCTCATCCCGTGCTCAGTCCCATCTCATCCCGTGATCATTCCCATCTCATCCCGTGCTCAGTCCCATCTCATCCCGTGGTCAGTCCCATCTCATCCCTTGCTCAGTCCCATCTCATCCCGTGCTCAGTCCCATCTCATCCCGTGATCATTCCCATCTCATCCCGTGCTCAGTCCCATCTCATCCCGTGGTCAGTTTCATCTCATCCCGTGCTCAGTCCCATCTCATCCCGTGGTCAGTTTCATCTCATCCCGTGGTCAGTTTCATCTCATCCCGTGGTCAGTCCCATCTCATCCCTTGCTCAGTCCCATCTCATCCCGTGGTCAGTCCCATCTCATCCCGTGGTCAGTCCCATCTCATCCCGCTGTCAGTCCCATCTCATCCCGTGCTCAGTCCCATCTCATCCCGTGTTCAGTCCCATCTCATCCCGTGATCATTCCCATCTCATCCCGTGATCATTCCCATCTCATCCCGTGCTCAGTCCCATCTCATCCCGTGCTCAGTCCCATCTCATCCCGTGCTCAGTCCCATCTCATCCCGTGCTCAGTTCCATCTCATCCCGTGGTCAGTTTCATCTCATCCCGTGGTCAGTTTCATCTCATCCCGTGGTCAGTCCCATCTCATCCCTTGCTCAGTCCCATCTCATCCCGTGCTCAGTCCCATCTCATCCCGTGGTCAGTCCCATCTCATCCCGCTGTCAGTCCCATCTCATCCCTTGCTCAGTCCCATCTCATCCCGTGTTCAGTCCCATCTCATCCCGTGATCATTCCCATCACATCCCGTGATCATTCCCATCTCATCCCGTGCTCAGTCCCATCTCATCCCGTGCTCAGTCCCATCTCATCCCGTGCTCAGTCCCATCTCAACCCGTGGTCAGTCCCATCTCATCCCTTGCTCAGTCCCATCTCATCCCGTGCTCAGTCCCATCTCATCCCGCTGTCAGTCCCATCTCATCCCGTGCTCAGTCCCATCTCATCCCGTGCTCAGTCCCATCTCATCCCGTGTTCAGTCCCATCTCATCCCGTGATCATTCCCATCTCATCCCGTGATCATTCCCATCTCATCCCGTGCTCAGTCCCATCTCATCCCGTGGTCAGTCCCATCTCATCCCGTGCTCAGTCCCATCCCATCCCGTGCTCAGCCCCATCTCAACCCGTGCTCAGTCCCATCTCATCCCGTGCTCAGTCCCATCTCAACCCGTGGTCAGTCCCATCTCATCCCGTGCTCAGTCCCATCTCATCCCGCTGTCAGTCCCATCTCATCCCGTGCTCAGTCCCATCTCATCCCGTGCTCAGTCCCATCTCATCCCGTGTTCAGTCCCATCTCATCCCGTGATCATTCCCATCTCATCCCGAGATCATTCCCATCTCATCCCGTGCTCAGTCCCATCTCATCCCGTGCTCAGTCCCATCTCATCTCGTGCTCAGTCCCATCTCAACCCGTGGTCAGTCCCATCTCATCCCGTGGTCAGTACCATCTCATCCCGTGGTCAGTCCCATCTCATCCCGTGCTCAGTCCCATCCCGTGCTCAGCCCCATCTCATCCCGTGCTCAGTCCCATCTCATCCCGTGCTCAGTCCCATCTCATCCCGTGCTCAGTCCCATCTCAACCCGTGGTCAGTCCCATCTCATCCCGTGGTCAGTACCATCTCATCCCGTGGTCAGTCCCATCTCATCTCGTGCTCAGTCCCATCTCATCCCGTGCTCAGTCCCATCTCATCCCGTGTTCAGTCCCATCTCATCCCGTGATCATTCCCATCTCATCCCGTGCTCAGTCCCATCTCATCCCGTGCTCAGTCCCATTTCATCCCGTGCTCAGTCCCATCTCATCCCGCTGTCAGTCCCATCTCATCCCGTGCTCAGTCCCATCTCATCCCTTGCTCAGTCCCATCTCATCCCGTGCTCAGTCCCATCTCATCCCGTGGTCAGTCCCATCTCATCCCGCTGTCAGTCCCATCTCATCCCGTGCTCAGTCCCATCTCATCCCGTGTTCAGTCCCATCTCATCCCGTGATCATTCCCATCTCATCCCGTGATCATTCCCATCTCATCCCGTGCTCAGTCCCATCTCATCCCGTGATCAGTTTCATCTCATCCCGTGCTCAGTCCCATCTCATCCCGTGGTCAGTTTCATCTCATCCCGTGCTCAGTCCCATCTCATCCCGTGCTCAGTCCCATCCCATCCCGTGCTCAGTCCCATCTCATCCCGTGCTCAGTCCCATCTCATCCCGTGGTCAGTCCCATCTCATCCTGCTGTCAGTCCCATCTCATCCCGTGCTCAGTCCCATCTCATCCCGTGCTCAGTCCCATCTCATCCCGTGTTCAGTCCCATCTCATCCCGTGATCCTTCCCATCTCATCCCGTGATCATTCCCATCTCATCCCGTGCTCAGTCCCATCTCATCCCGTGCTCAGTCCCATCTCATCCCGTGCCCAGTCCCATCTCATCCCGTGTTCAGTCCCATCTCATCCCGTGATCATTCCCATCTCATCCCGTGATCATTCCCATCTTATCCCGTGCTCAGTCCCATCTCATCCCGTGCTCAATCCCATCTCATCCCGTGCTCAGTCCCATCTCAACCCGTGGTCAGTCCCATCTCATCCCGTGGTCAGTACCATCTCAGCCGGCCACGTCACTTAAGTTGGGGGGGGGGAGGCCAAGCCAATCAGGTTTGAACACGTGACACAGAATGGACCAATCCTATTCGGCTTCAACGAACAGACGCTTTATTATATGTGATAGGCAGGATATATATGCAGGAATGGAAATCTGATGCTGCACATGACTGGTACAGAGCAGGAGGGACAAGCACCGGTTCTGTCCTCCCAAGAGAACAACAGTCTTTGATTTCCAGACTTAAGTCTGGTCATCTACGGACAATGACTTTCCAGAATGGTTACAGGGTTTTCCCACTATGTACAAAGTGCAATTCTCAGCCTGCAACCCCAAGACATATTATTGACTGTATTGACTCATCCATTGATGAGCTCTACTCTTCCCCGGCAGACACCATCAAAAATCGTAAGCTTTACAAGCTTGATACCTTAGTGTGATTGAGTGGAGATAAGAAAGAAGAAGAAGATTACATGATATTTGGCCAACCCAATTTCTTGATAAACCAAGAAAAAGCTAACCATGAACAGTGGTTTTGGCCTTGAATAATTATTTCTTGATTTCTCAGGAATTCTCTTAGACCTAATTTTTGGTCATGGAGGTATAGCCTGCACTGCGCTGATGAGGGCTAACAGCCTGAAATGCATTCAGGGTTGGCTTTTTTTTTTTTTATCATGAAATTGGGTTTGCCAAATATCATGGAACAGGTTAAATTAATGTTTAGTTCATATCTGTTACACTAGTTGACGCTCTTCACCAATTTTCAGTTGAATTGAAAGTCGGTTGAAATATAGTTGGTTAAAGGAAGAGTGTGTGTAGTGAGTGTAATAAAGAAGGAAGTATGTCCTACCTAAGGGGAGATCAGCCTTGGTATAGTGGACCTGGCAGGAGTTGTAGAGGGGGCAGCGCGACCAGAAGCAGCAGACAATGATGGTGAAGGTGATGAGGATACAGGGCAGGGTGACGCAGAGCGCAATGGTGGTTGCAATCCTGCGCAACAGTTAGCCACTCTGACACAATTTGGATTATAGATTATAAACACAAGGTAATAAGACCAAATCCAAATAAATGAATAGTAACTCCACCTTTGCCGGTTGCAAGCCCGGATGAAAAAGGAGGAGGGGGAGCAGTAACAAGTTCAGTAAAAAACCTGGGCTTAGCTGGCCCGGCTGATAGTACCCTGTAAGGGCTCGTAATCCAGGGATACAGGATGAGTTTGTGCTCCATGTTAGGAGCAGCTGCACATGGCGTCTGTTCCTCATGTCAGAGGCGGTAATTTCTTTTGGAGCTAAGTCAGCCTGCCACTGAGTAGTGCTCGCAGTATTAATGAAAAAGGCAGATGCATTCTGCTTCACCCAATCATGATGGTTTGAGATAAGAAAGAAGAGAAATAAATAGTGTGTGACGTTTCGGTAACAGCGATGTTACCATCTTCAGACTAAAATTTCTCATTCAGTACTTTTGTTTTAAGATGGTAACAACGCTGTTACCGAAACGTCACACACTTTTTATTTATTTGGATTTGGTCTTATTACCTTATGTTAGTCACTCTGTTTTATCTTGTAAGTTAGAGGTTTTGGCATTTCTTTAGAAATGAGGACCTTTTAATGAGAGTTTATGGCTATGCCTATGGAAAGGGACAAGAAATATTCTGAAGCAAGAGACCTAATACAATATAGAAAGAAAATCAGTCTTTTCACCTTATTTAATCAGAAAAGAGCTTGTTGGTATGGTAAGGGCTGTCTGCCCTAGTTGCCTTTAAAATCAGGAGGTTCAGTAGTAAAGGAGGTTCAGTAAGACGCCCGAGACCAGCCTCACTTTCACACTGATCTTTATTAATCAAAATTTTTCCTTTTATCCTAACCTATTTTACACATATTTCAGAGGGGGGTCGGTGGAAGGCTGGTTAAACCGTTTGGTTTACGACCACTATGACCCGGGTTCGATCCCCGCATTGGACACTTTTTTCTGTTTAAAAAAAAAAAAAAAATGCTCCAATGGCCCTCCGATTCTTGCAAAAGTCCAACCCCACCAGCGAGTGCAAGTAACCAAACGGGGCTCTGGCACATTTGTAAGTGCAAAGTCGAACTGCTTTCACATGTGTAGACATGTGGTGCGCTTACAGTAAAAAAGCAGTCGCTAACTACCCACCATGATTATCATGGCCTGTACCACGTGTACTAGGGATAAGCAAAAAAAAAAAAACACATATTTCATATATTTAACAAAAAGACAGTAAATTTACATAATACCTAAAAGGTATTATTATTAGGTGCATCTGATATTTGCATACAAAGAAAACAATTATAATCTTATACAGAGCTTTTTAAAATGTATTTCAACGGTACTTCAACAAAATAAAGGCATTGTAGATGCCTAACATAGAGAACAGCCACAGCTGGGAGTGTTTACATTTAATGGGGACATACAATATGGCCACTCACCCAATATCATCATTGATTTTTGTGGCTTTTTATAGGTCTAGGTCAGGCTATTCCATCATACTCCATTAATGGCTGTCCGGGTGGCTGTTTACAAGATAACTCAATATAAAAATAACTTAGCAGTTCTACAAACAGCCAGTCCTAAGCCTGTTTTTTATCTTAATAATCTTTTTTTTTTTAGTATCAATAGCATCATTTTTTTCCAATCTTGTTAGCTTATTATTTCTAACCTAGTTAAAATTTCATCTAAATATTTTCTACCTTCGAGTCAAAAGGCCTATCTGAATAGGCTAAGTAAATCCTGAGTTATAAACCTGTCATCATCTTCTTCTTATTTCTTATTTCCACACTGGGTGAAGTAGAATGCGTCTGCCTTTGTCATTAAGACTGGGAACACTACTCAGTGGCAGGCCAACTTAGCTCCAAAAGAAATGGCCGCCTCTGACATGAGACAGACACCATGTGCAGCCGCTCCTAATATGGAGTACAAACGCTGCTCATCCTGTATCCCTGGATTAGGAGCCCTTACAGGGTACTATCAGCTGAGCCCAGGTTTTTTAGTGAGCTTGTTACTGCTCCCCCTCCTCCTTTTTTATCCGGGCTTGGGACCGGCAAAGGCGGAGTTTATTTTATATGTAACACCTTTCATATAACTAATTAAATAAATATTTAAAGTAATTACTGAGTCTATTTAATTATTTTTCATGGCAACAATTAAACATAGAGGTTTCCATGTATAGTTTTGAATCTTCCGAGGAGATAGTACTAGAAATGTTGTGTTGTGTTAGTGTGTATTAAATTTGTGGTGCTTATCTTCATGGTTAAACCAATTCCTGAAGTTCACTTCTCTCCAATTTTGCTAATTAAATTAGTAAATAATAAATACAGTAGAACCTTCCTGTAAAGGGCACCTAATTTGCAGAGCCAAAGTATCCTTTAAGAAGAGGTGTCCTCTTACCTGAGAGTTGCTAAATATTAAAAATGGTCATTTAGGCAATGAAAACTGTACTTTATAGAGAGGTGTCCTCTAGTCTTCTTCTTCTTCTTTCTTATCTCCACTCAATCATATCAGGGTATCAAGCTTTGACAACCATCATGACTGGGTGTAGTCGAATGTGTCTGCCTTTGTCATTAAGACTGGGAACACTACTCAGTCTCAGGCCGACTTAGCTCTAAAAGAAATGGCCGCCTCTGACATGAGAAACAGACACCATGTAGAGTGGTTCCTAACATGGAGTAGAAACGCTGCTCATCCTGTATCCCTGGATCAGGAGCCCTTACATGGTACTATCAGCCGGGCCAGCTGAGCCAAGGTTTTTTAGCGAGCTTGTTACTGCTCTCCCTCCTCCTTTTTCATCCGGGCTTGGGACCGGCAAAGGCGGAGTTGTGTCCTCTAGTACAAATGTCCTTTCATGGAGGTTCTACTGTATCTGAAAATCACAAGGTAATAAGACCAAATCCAAATAAATAAATAGTATGTGACGTTTCGGTAACAGTGTTGTTACCATCTTCAGACAAAAGTACTGAATGAGAAATTTTACCACAGCATGTTTTTAAATAGTTCCTTTTATCAAGTTAGATTTTTTTTTTCAAATATAATTAAAAGCATATCTATAAATCTTGATAACAGGAACTATTTAAAAGCATGCTGTGGTAAAATTTCTCATTCAGTACTTTTGTCTGAAGATGGTAACAACGCTGTTACCAAAACGTCACACACTATTTATTTGTTTGGATTTGGTCTTATTACCTTGTGTTTATAATCTATAATCCAAATTGTGCCTTATTAAATGTATCTGAAAATGTTTTAAAATTTATATTTGAAACCTGAGGTTAACCAACTTGGACACTCAATAATGGTTTTGCTTCTTAGAAAGTTATTGTTGTAATGTGATTACATCCCCAATGTGTAAATATGAAGGGCTATGTAATAAATAAACAACCATATGATATTCATTTTTGCTCTTCTTAGAAGATAGGGTACAATTTGAAATATATAATTTTAATATATTTTATATATAATTTATTTAATATATAATTTTGAATATGGAGTAACAAGGCTAAACTGTACATGACCTTCAGGTAAAAAAAAATTGTTAAACCTTCTTCAGATAAAAAGTTACTAATACATAATGATGTATAAAATACTACTTAATACGTATACATTTAGTACTTTTGTCTGAAGATGGTAACAACACTGATGCCAAACTGTGTCATTATTTGGTCTTGTTACCTAAAGAGATGGCAATACATTGTCTTCTTCTTTCTTTTCTCGCAATACATTGTAAATTTCTATAACAACACCAAATTTCATGTTGTTCTAACCATATTATAGCCTTGGTTAAAACAAGTAAGACTCTTTGAACTCCGCCTTTGCTGGTCCCAAGCCCGGATGAAAAAGGAGGAGGGGGAGCAGCAACAAGCTCACTAAAAAACCTGGGTTTAGCTGGCCCGGCTGATAGTACCCTGTAAGGACTCCTAACCCAGGGATACAGAATGAGCAGCGTTTGTACTCCATGTTAGGAGCAGCTGCACATGGCGTCTGTTCCTCATGTCAGAGGCGGCCATTTCTTTTGAAGCTAAGTCGGCCTGCCACTGAGTAGTGCTCCCAGTCTTATGACAAAGGCAAATGCACTTGATACCCTAATATGATTGAGTGGAGTAAAGAAAGAGGAAGAAGACTCTTTGTAACCATAGAGATATAATGTTAGCACAGCATGTCAGATTCCACTGTCTCTGGCCTACCTGTTTGTCTCACTAGTGTGATGATCTCAGTGTATTCCTCATGTAACAAGATGGTTTCCCCACAACAGCGACCATTCCCTACAGCGAGGCTATCTAGGACAATGAGATCGGGCCACTGTACCTATCTGCTATTTCAAGTACCGTTTAGACAGAGGTTCTACTGCATTTAGCTGGGATCTGAAAAATGACTGAATCATATGATAAGTAGTGAATTATATTCATAGGAGTATAGGGCGCCTCCCCCGTCAAAATAAACGTCAAAACCTAAGCCATCTATTGACCGTCGCCACAAATTAGCGGCCTCGGGTCGGTGACAAAGCCACAACACCAGCTTTGGCAAACTCCGCTCTAGGCTGACGAGGCCATTAGTCCGAAACCATGGTCACTAGGTGGAAGCTTCTCAGTTTGCCAAAGATGGTGTTGTGGCTTTGTCACCGACCCGAGGCCGCTTGTTTGCAGTGACGGTCAATAGATGGCGTCAGGTTTTGACGTTTATTTTGACGGGAGAGGCGCCCTATGCTTCTATGGATCAATTTCCTCCCGGAAAATTTTCCATCTAGTGAATTATAGTCGGTTGAATTGAAGAGAAGAGTAGAGTGCTTGATCAATAGATCTTTGAAATTTAATTTATAAATTAATATACAGTAGAACTACATCTCTGTAAAAGACAACACCTAGTTGCAGAGCCAAAGTGTTCTCTAGAGAAAGGTATCCTCTAGCAGGAGTGTCCTCTCATGGAGGTTAAACTGAGTATAATTAAATAAAGTGTTTTTAGTATAGAAATGTGACAATAACTATGACAATTCTCACCCTAGCTAGAGGCCCTCTTTCCATATGTTACTGTTGGCAAGAAAACAATCCCGTATATACAGTAGAACTTCCCTATAAAGGACACCTAGTTGTAGAACCAAAGTGCCCTTTAGGGAGAGGTGTCCTCTTACAGGAGAGTTGCTAAATAGTGTACATTTTTAGCAATGAAAACTGTCCTTTATAATAATAATAACTTTATTAACATCATGAAACGCGATATCCCAAACTCAGGGATATTTGCGTCAATACATTTCACTGCATTACAGCAATTCGGCTATTTACAATCCTGTTCAATTCATTATTTTACATAAATTAACTAAAGAAAATTGTCCAAAGAGAAAAACAAACAACAAAGCAAAACACACAGAGCAAGCATCGCAGTTCTTTTTTTTTTTTTTCTAAGATTCCTTCTCTTTTTTTCCAATTCAAGAGAAAGTTGTATATGTATTTACAAAATTGATCAAAATTTTTATACTTTTCTTTTTTGTCTACAAATTCATCAAGCTGTCCAATACGACCAAATCTATTTTCCCTAAAATCCCGGAAAATTGGGCACTCCAGAAGTAGATGTCTCGCGTCTTGAATTTCACCTCCGCAGAAGCATCCTGGTTCCTTCACGGCGCCGATAGTTGCCAAAAATTTCCCAAAATTGCCATGATCTGTAATGAATTGGATATTATAAAAATTTGGACGGAAAAATCTTGGAATTCCTAATACGAAAAAGCTTCTGAAAATTTCATTAGTGTTCTCAAAAATTTCATTCATTTTTGCGTGTAAGAATGATTTGACTATACTTGGAGCATGGGGTTCGTAAGTAATTAGATCTTCAATGGACATTTGAGCTAGATCAAATTTGATTATTCTGGATTCTATATAGTCTGTTAGGAGTGGAATTTTTGCCAAGCTATGCACACAGTTTGATGAAGTGGTTTTGTATGCTCTAACTGCCCATAAAATGATCTGGTACTGCATGGAGTTCAGTTTTTGTTTACAACGATTGTTTAAATATTTGAACCAAATTTCAGAACCGTATGTAAGTACAGGCCTAATGATTGTTTTGAATAAAGTTAACCTCTTTTCAGTGTCTAAACCCCACATATTGCCACTTAGTGAACACAATAAATTTTTCATACGTCCTGCCTTACACAGAATATCATTAACATGCGGTGTAAAGTTAACTTTGTTTTTCCATTTGTGATTAGAAAATTTCATTCCCAGAATTTTTACTTGCTTGACCGGCATTATTATATAGTTATTAACCTTAATAGGTATTTTTTGTCTGTTATGTAGGTATAGCATATTAGTCTTCTCTGTACTGATCGTTAATTTATTTCTATTACACCATTGGATCACATAATTTAAGGTGTATTCACTTGCGGTTTTTAGTCCTTCAATAGTCTTATTCCAGCAAATTATTGTAACGTCGTCTGCATAACATATAATATCTGCATTCATTGAATCAAAATTTATCAACAAATCATTTAGCAAAATATTCCATAGAAGTGGAGATAAAGGTCCACCCTGTGGACATCCTTTAGTTAGTTTCTTATAAAAAGTTTCTGATTCGTATGTAAATTTCACCTCCCTTTCATTATTCAAATAAGATTTTATGATCCGTATTAAATCTGAAGGAACATCATCATTATCCATTCTTTTTATAATAGCAGGCCACCATGCATTGTCGAATGCACCCGCAATATCTATAGCTATCAAGGAAGTCAATTCTTTTTGTTTATGTTTCAATATAGTTTCTATAATTTTATCCATTCCAGTAATTGTTGATCTAGATTTCATGAAACCATGCTGCCTTGAGCTCATTAAATTATTCTCTAAATAATAGTTACTTAATTTATTTTTTATTATATTCTCAAATGTTTTAGATAGATTAGATGTCAATGATATAGGTCTATAACTTTTATTTATTTCATAATTCGTTTTGCCTGGTTTTGGAATTATTTTTTAAGAATGATTTTTTCCATTCATCCGGATAATATCCCATTTCTATACATTTATTGAATAATTTATGCAGAATTGGGATTATTTTTATTTTAGCCTGTCTAATCATATTGTTACTAATGTAATCAGGGCCCGGAGCTTTTTTAATATTTGTTTTTAAAATTGTTTCCTCTATTTCCTTAGATTCAATATAAACACTACTTTTATTTTTATATTTAGGCGTATAATTTCTAATCAAAATATGATCATCTTTATCCAAACCTCCAATATCATCCTGAAATAGATCGTTCATTAAACTTTTTATTTTGTCGGTCTTTAAATGATCTGGTAAATTATCTATTAGTGGTAATCCTAAATTTCTATTTTTCGATCTCAATGACTTGAAAATCCTGTAAGCATTACCAAATGAGTTATTTGAATGACTTTCTTCTATAAAAATTCTCCAACTCGCTCTTTTTGCCTTTTTACTTTTATTTAAATATTTATTTCTCATTGATTTATAGGTCTTTTCAAGGACCTTTCCATGTCGGTAATACAAATTTCTAATATAGTGGAATTGGTTTTTCATTTTCTCCAGCTTCCCATCCCACCAGTATGCATTTGTTTTATGATTTCCGCTTCTTGTCTTGACATTTAGTGACAGATAAGCTGCCTCTTTAATTATTTGTGTGAGAGTCTTTACAATGTTGTCAATATCTTTGATGTTTGACGTGTGGTTTATCATGGTGATAATATTATCTACGTCTTGTAATGCTATTTTTTCGGTAAATGTTTTCCAATCAGCATCTTTTTCTATAAATTTCCATGTTGAGTTTTGAACTGTCCTTTGCCTGTTAAAATTGTGATAAATGTCAAAGGTTATTGCTACGTGATCTGAAATGTGCGTCAATATAGTCGTCTTCCAGTTTTGTACCAAACTTATTGATTTTTTGTTTGAAATCGTAAGATCTATAAAGCTAGAATTTCGGCAGGTGGGTATCTTAAGATTATGAATAAATAGGTTATGTTCATCTATGATGGAGTGGAATTTGAAACCATTGGAGTTTGTTGTCGGATCAAACCAGACTGGGTGTCTAGAATTAAAGTCACCACATAGTATAATAGTGTTGAGATTACGCGAGGTCAAGATTGAAGGAACCTCCTCCCAACAAGTAAGACTCCGACCTGAAGTCTTGATATTGATTGGACTGCTTTGGGTGATCAAGCCAGGAAGGAAAATAACGAAGACAGAAACCAGCGGCTACACGCGCAGAAGCTCTCGCTCTACTCAGAAACTCTTTATTTCAACAACACGGCTTAGTTATATACATTCAAAGGAATTTACATAATAATAATAATTTATACATTCAATAGAAAATCTACATCTCTAGTCATACATTCAAAAAGGATATTTACATATTGTATGTTACGACTTTTAACATACCCCCACCTTTTCTTTTTTGCAAAAAGAAAAAATCCGGCACACTGCAGCACCCTCTCCATACACACCACCGGAGATTGCCCCATGGGCGTCCATCTTCCTCTTCCAAAGAAATCGGAGGTAGTCCCAATCATTTTCCTTGATGGCCATTACCTGGAAATATCTCCCCATGTCGGCCAAAACTCCGTACTTATTTTTCCGAAGTTTTATCCCTATTTCCGGGATTCTCCTCAGTAGAATGGGTCTCCTCTTCAAATACCGTCTTAAGGCGAGTGCGCCGTGTCCTCGACAGGAAGCGTCGCCAAATACTGGCCGTATAGGCGTAGCCCTGGACTCACTCTTAAACCAATCTTTTGGATCAATAATTTTTTCCTCCACCTTTGATTCAGTACCTTGTTCTGCATCTAGCTTTTCTTCCATCTTTAAATCAGTACCCTGTTCTACATTTAGCTTTTCTTCCACCTTTAAATCAGTACCTTGTTCTGCATCTAGGTTTTCTTCCACCCTTGAATCAGTACCTTGTTCTACATCTAGGTTTTCTTCCACCCTTGAATCAGTACCTTGCTCTGCATCTAGGTTTTCTTCCACCTTTGAATCAGTACCCTGTTCTGCTGCTCTAGAATTGCTCACCGGTTCATAACCTTTATTTGCAGTCTCAGCATCCCTTACTCCGTCGCCCTTAGGCTTCGCTTCAGAATCTTCCCTATCCTTTAAATTTGCATCTTCATATTTTTCATTGGCATTATTTCTACCAAATTGCCCCCACCTTGAGAGCCAATCCCCTGGGTTGCCCTTAAGTTTTTGTAGATCTCCCCTATTCTTAGATTCCGTATCTCCAGTTGGTCTTGCTTCAGAATCATTTTCTCCGTCGCCCTTAGGCTTCGCTTCAGATTCCTTTATTTCTTCGTCCTTAGGCTTTGCTTCAGAATCCTTTACTCCGTCGCTCTTAGGCTCATCTTCAAAATCCTTTATTCCTTCGTCCTTAGGATTCACTTCAGATTCCTTTACGCCTTCGTCTCCTGCTTTTTGACCTTCAGATTCCTTTACTTGATCTCCCTTATCTCCATCTTTAGAATTCACCTTATCGGGTTTTGCTTCCGCTTCATTTGCTTTGTCTTTAGCCTCAGCTTCCCTCACACCTACATAGCTATCAACTGCAGTTTCAGAATCCTTCACTTTATTGCATTTAACTGCCGCATTCAATTCCTTTTCTTTAATAGCACTCACAGCACCTTTTTTGCCCTCATATTCAATATCTATTATAGAGGGAGCTGAACAAGCTTCCTTTAGCCTTCTAGCTTTAGCTAGAGTAGGCTTCACATCCGTAGCTCTAGCAGTTTTTACAGAATCCTCTTTTTCCACGCCTTCAATTTCATTTTTCATGGACTCTTCCGGGCTTTTCGATAGAGACGTAGAAGTAGCCTGAAGTTTGATAACTTTCCGATTATCGGCCTCTGAATTCGGAGAGGCACTAGACGCCCCTGGTGGAATTTGAGAAGACTTGACCTGAGCATCCCTATCCTGCTCACGCATTCTGCGAATTCTAGTCTTTAAATAATATCTTTCCGTGATGTAGGGTTCACACTCCTCAAACTCCCTATCTATTTCATCATCGGTAGCCTCAGCTTTGGCTAATAAAATTTCCTGGTATTGTTCGTTCAATACCACCAGCTCCAAATAGAGAGCTTCCAATCTATCAAATTTGGCATATATGCCACTTTTGTCAATAAGAGGATTCCTTAACTCTGTATTAATATCATTTACCATTTCGGTAAAAACGCCTCTTATCGCCTCTCTACGCCTTCTGCTAATATCCTCCATCTACCTCACCCTGTAGTTATCCTTTCGCCTTGTAGGTATCCTTTTTACCTTGTAGGTAGCCTTTCACCTTGTAGGTATCCTCAACTTCTTTGCCTTTGAGCTCCTTTAAACCTTGAGCTTCACTGAGCTCTTTTTAACCTTTAACAAAGGGCCGCTTGAGCTCCTTTAAACCTTTAACAAAGGGCCTCTTGAGCTTCTTTAAACCTTTAACAAAGGGCTTCTTGAGCTCCTGTTCCCTTGAGCTTCTTGAGCTTCTGCTTCTTGAGCTTGAGCTTTTTGAGCTTCTTGAGCTTCTGTTCCCTTGAGCTTCTTTAGCTTCTTTTACCGTGAGCTTCCCTAGCTTCTTTTACCCTGAGCTTCTTGAGCTTCTTGTACCTTGAGCTTCTTTAGCTTCTTTTACCTTGAGCTTCTTTAGCTTCTTTCACCTTGAGCTTCTTTAGCTTCTTTTACCGTGAGCTTCCCTAGCTTCTTTTACCCTGAGCTTCTTTAGCTTCTTTCACCTTGAGCTTCTTTAGCTTCTTTTACCTTGAGCTTCTTTAGCTTCTTTCGCCTTTGAGCTCCTTTAAACCTTGAGCTTCACTGAGCTCTTTTTAACCTTTAACGAAGGGCCTCTTGAGCACCTTTAAACCTTGAGCTTCACTGAGCTCTTTTTAACCTTTAACAAAGGGCTTCTCGAGCTCCTTTAAACCTTTAACACACACACACACACACACAAAAGCCTTTATTAAGACACACAGGTCTTACAGAGGATTCTCCTTGGGGTTACAAAACGGAGAAACCTATGAAAGTGGGAAATAAAAAATGGAGAAAGATTATATACATTTGGTAAATATATACAGATTATAAGAAAGAATAAAAAATAAGAAGAATAAAAAAAATCAAAAAAAGAGAAAAAAAAATTTTTTTGGAAATTAAACCTTTAACAAAGGGCTTCTCGAGCTCCTTTAAACCTTGAGCTTCACTGAGCTCTTTTTAACCTTTAACAAAGGGCTTCTTGAGCTCCTTTAAACCTTGAGCTTCACTGAGCTCTTTTTAACCTTTAACAAAGGGCTTCTTGAGCTCCTGTTCCCTTGAGCTTCTTGAGCTTCTGTTCCCTTGAGCTTCTGCTTCTTGAGCTTGAGCTTTTTGAGCTTCTTGAGCTTCTTTTACCTTGAGCCTCTTTAGCTTCTTTTACCCTGAGCTTCCCTAGCTTCTTGTACCTTGAGCCTCTTTAGCTTCTTTTACCCTGAGCTTCCCTAGCTTCTTGTACCTTGAGCCTCTTTAGCTTCTTGAACCCTGAGCCTCCTTAGCTTCTTGTACCTTGAGCTTCTTTAGCTTCTTGTACCCTGAGCCTCTTGAGCTTGTTTTACTCGGGAGACAGCGCCTACAGGTCTTCCCGCCTTCTGTTCCTCGGGAGACAGCGCCTACAGGTCTTCCCGCCTTCTGTTCCTCGGGAGACAGCGCCTACAGGTCTTCCCGCCTTCTCTACTTGACCGGCCCACGCAGCCCACCCGGGGACGCCATTAAATGTTGAGATTACGCGAGGTCAAGATTGAAGGAACCTCCTCCCAACAAGTAAGACTCCGACCTGAAGTCTTGATATTGATTGGACTGCTTTGGGTGATCAAGCCAGGAAGGAAAATAACGAAGACAGAAACCAGCGGCTACACGCGCAGAAGCTCTCGCTCTACTCAGAAACTCTTTATTTCAACAACACGGCTTAGTTATATACATTCAAAGGAATTTACATAATAATAATAATTTATACATTCAATAGAAAATCTACATCTCTAGTCATACATTCAAAAAGGATATTTACATATTGTATGTTACGACTTTTAACAAATAGGTTGTTGATTGTAGGTCTCCAGAAGCTCTTGGATAAATTTTCGATGAGTGTCATTAAATCTATGTGGATGTATATAAAAGTTTGCGATAATAGTATTTGATTTTGCTGAATTTAAAGAAGTGGTTGTACAAAAGGAGTTTGTGAATTTATTGATTTTATTAAATTTTAAACTCTTATTCATAAAGATCGTTGCAGTGTAAATTTGTTCATCTGTCGTTGATTGCACTATTTGAGATTCCAAATCGAAAATTACATCTCTATCAATCAGATAAGGTTCCTGTATTAGGATGATATCTGGTGGGTTGTCTTTTATAGAAGCTTGAAGCTCATTCAGTGCCAAGATACTTTTTCTTACATTTTGTTGTAAACATTTAATTCCTTTTCCCTGCATGATATTCAAACTAAATAAACAAAAATCTTAGCTGCGAAATTTGCCTAATTGTCGGTTGGATGATATCTCGTTCGTTGGATAATTCTGTCTATCTGTATTTTGTATAAAGGACAGTCCGAGGAATTAGCTCTATGATTCGGCGAGTTTCTAAATTTAGGATGTTTTAGACAGTTATAACAATTGCAAATTTTTGAACAGTCATGAATTCCTTGCGCGCCGCATAATTTGCATATCTCGACGTTAGTACAATCGGCCAATTTATGGTTGGGATTAAATTGAAGGCATTTCTGACATTGTTTTACCAGAATCTTATCTTCCACAAAACAACGTTCAAAGTCAGTATATAATTTATTATTCATATTTTTAAGGATCTGGTAAACCTTTGGAGAAACCCTAAGAACTATGTTGTGGTGGGGCGTGTTCGATTTCATGCTAAACAGAACATGGATATCATTTTCCATTTCGTTCAATTCAGGGTTCATACTGCAGATTGTTTTAGTAAAATTAGCGGTTTCTGTAAGTTTATTAACATTTTTGACTACTACTGTAGGATCTCTTGGTTTGGGGATAAAAATTTTGCTGATATTTGCGAGTTCCTCTGCCCTGCCTAACTCATCATTTAGAGATTCCATGTCTGATTCTGTAGGGGTCTTTATTATTACAGATTTCCTAGCATTTATAATTTTGTTAATCTTTATTTTTTTTCCTTCGTCCCTAAGCTTTTTAACTTTGCTTGATATAGTTTGATACATTTTTGTATTATCTTCCACATTTATAGGTGTTGCCACTATTGTGAACTCCTTATGTAAATTTTGTTTTTTTTTAATGTAATCTTGTGATGTTTCTGTACGAGCTACTTGAGCATATGTTGGAGTTGTTTTAACTAATTCATCTTTGATCCCTTTCAGTTTTTGGTCCATAACATCTAAATTGTTGTTTTCATTAGTTCCAATAATCTTGGTTATTTATTTCTTTTAAAGTTGAAATACCATCCTTGGTTTGCCTAACCTGTCCTTTATAGAGAGGTATCCTCTAGCGGGAGAGACCTTTACTGAATATATTTTAAAAAGTGTTTAGTATAGAAATTGTGACAATAACTATGACAATTCTCTCCCAAGCTAGTAGCCATTTTTACATAGTTGGCAGGAAAACAATCTTGCATATATATATGGAAGGGACAAAAACAACAAAATCTTGGACCTATTTGTCTAGCAAAGAAGGATCAATGGTAGGTTCATTGATTATAGGAAGGTTGTGGGGAGGGAGTGCGACATTACTGGGGCGAGGTGAGGCCCATTTTCCTAAATTACAGGAGGACCAATTGGAATGTGATCAATAGCCGAGGCTCTATTCAATAATTCACAGACACACTGGCGGCAAATTTATTACCTGCTCTATTTTTCTCAAGGCTAACATAGAACCATAGAAACTGTGGGGAACATTCAATAAATCTGGAGAGGCCTTCCAAATGAAGTTGTAGCAAGAGAGGAATTGGAAGGTTGCAGGACTTCAAGGAACTCTGCCTTTGCCGGTCCAAAGCTCTGATGAAAAAGGAGAAGGGGGAAGCAGTAACAAGCTCGCTAAAAAACCTGGGTTCAACTGGCCCGGCTGATAGTACCCTGTAAGGGCTCCTAATCCAGGGATACAGGATGAGTCTGTACTCCATGTTAGGAGCGGCTGCACATGGCGTCTGTTCCTCATGTCAGAAGTGGCCATTTCTTTTGGAGCTAAGTCGGCCTGCCACTGAGTAGTGCTCCCAGTCTTAATGACAAAGACAGATGCATTCTACTTCACCCAGTGTGGAGATAAGAAAGAAGAAGAAGACAATATAGTTAGAAAAACGGATTCAGTGATGTTGAAGATGTTATGGTCTGATGTCTTTGTTATGAATTATAGCTACAAGAAAATAAGATCTAATCCAAATAATTTAATAATGTGTGTGACTATCGGCAACAGCATTGTTACCATAAATGAGTTTATTCTTTTGTCTGATGATGGTAATAATGCTGTTGCCAAAATGTCAAAAACTATTAAATTATTTGGATTAGGTCTTATTTTTTTGTATCTATAATCTAAATTGTGCTTTATTATTTTCCCTTTATGCACACTTTCTTATTCTTTTTAACACACACCCTCTAGAATAATATTATCTTTTTTTATTTCCCCAGTACACAGAACAAAGACCACATTAAAAAAAAAATTGAAGGATTCTAAAAAGAGCACTAGACAAAGTGGGGTATCTTTCCAGAGAACTCCCACCATAGTATTTACAGTATTTCATGCAAAAAGGGAAAGAAGAAGAAGAAGAAACTCTCAAAAACCTCAAAATTCACCTTCAATGGATACCCTCACACGTTGGCATTGAAGGCAATGAAGCTGCTGATGTGCTAGCGAAAAAAAGCACTAAAGAACCCTTGCCACAGAAAAATAAACTTACTTTTAAAGAAATAGAAACAGTAGCCGAAACAAAAATAAGCAAGAACTGGAGGATCCCACCTAAGCACAGTTGGTACAGTGGAGTGAATCCAGGAGGAGCTCTGAACATCAGAAATAGACAGCATCAAACAACACTAACAAGATTTAGAACAGGCCATCTCAAGCCATTGAAGATAGAAAATAACAACAAAATCTACCCCACTTGCCCAAAATGTAGCTTGGCACCTGCAGCTCCAGAACACATTTTGGCTTGCATTAGATGCACTAAACAGGACCTTTGGGAGAGGCCACTGCTTATCATAAAACAGCTCAAGGAACATGAACTCATGGAATTTGTGTAATCTTTACACATGGAGATAAGAAACAACAACAACAAAGGAAGAGGACAACAGTACAAAGAGAAAGGATGGAACGAATCTCATGAGATGATTGTGAGGAGGGCATGATAGGTGATGGAAAAGCCAATATAGCCGAGGTAACCCAGGGAGGGGCCACAGGGATTTGGCAGTAGCATGAACTCATGGAATTGGTGTGATCTTTACACAAGGAGATAAGAAACAACAACAACAAAGGAAGAGGACAACAGTACAAAGAGAGAAGATGGAATGAATCTCATGAATGATGGTGATGAGGGCATGGTAGGTGATGGAAAAGCCAATATAGCCAAGGTAACCCAGGGGCCACTGGGATTTGGCAGTAGCATGAACTCATGGAATTAGTGTAATCTATACACAAGGGGATAAGAAACAACAACAGAAGAAGAAGAAACTGACCTCTGGTCAAAGTGGTAGAAGGGAAGAGTCAGGTGTGGGGCCGGAGGACAACACATGCGGATCTCGTTGCCATGGCAACACTGGGTGTAGTGAGGGGGGTCCGAGGGGCTGGGGCAGTGGTACATGTGGATCTCAGGGGACGGAACATTCTTTGAGGTCGGTGGACTCTCTGTCATCTGGATTCCGGGGCAGTAGGACGAGCCCAGCACCACTGCAAACACAGGGTGGTCTCAGGGTGAATCCAAATTATACCGTCAGGAAAAATGAGCATATACAGTATAACTACCTCCCTTTGAAGGACAACACCTAATTGCAGAGCCAAAACTATTCCTTTATAGAGAGGTGTTTACTTACCGGAGAGTTGCTAAATAGTATAAAATGGTAATTTTGCAAATGAAAACTGTCCTTTATAGAGAGGCATCCTCTTACCGGAGAGTTACCTAATAGTAAAAATGATAATTTTGCAAATGAAAACTGTCCTTTATAGAGAGGTGTCCTCTTACCGGAGAGTTGCTAAATTGTAAAAAAATGTAATTTTGCAAATGAAAACTGTCCTTTATAGAGAGGTGTCCTCTTACCAGAGAGTTGCTAAATTGTAAAAAATTGTAATTTTGCAAATGAAAACTGTTCTTTATAGAGAGGTGTCCTCTTACCGGAGAGTTGCTAAATTGTAAAAAATTGTAATTTTGCAAATGTGAAAACTGTCCTTTATAGAGAGGTGTCTTCTTACCGGAGAGTTGCTAAATTGTAAAAAATTGTAATTTTGCAAATGAAAACTGTTCTTTATAGAGAGGTGTCTTTGCTAGCGGAGTGTTTGCTAAAGGTAGGTTCTACTGTATTGGATTGCATACAAATATTTATTTGCCAATATTTCGGTTGGCTAAACGTCAACCTTTTTATTATCTAAACTGTCAGGAATAGGCTCAACAATAATTTTCTGCGCTGTCATTTCTGAATATTTAATGTGATATAGCTCTTCAAACTTTGTCACTATATAGAGTTATTGGTCTGGAAGTAATCAGTTTCACAGTTTCTGATCCGTGGAATATGAGCAATTAATTACAATAAACCGCCTGAAGTTTGTGGTGATGCAATTTGGAATCACCCTGTATAGGCACGGGGAGGTAGTGACGAAAAATAACAATACGGGACTCTAACGAGGCTCCGTAATTGGAATGAGTACACCCTGTATAGGCAAAAAAAGGAAGGACAATTGTATGACATTTCATTTTAGGAAGACAATATCTACTATGTGTCCAGTGGTCTCCCATGAGAGACAGACCATAGCCCAAAAACATGCCCAAACCTTGGTCTCTCCTGGTATATTTTGACGACATGTGAGAATAGGTCAATTTTATTACATCCATTTTTCAGGTTTAATTGTTCTTGAAATGTCCTATCCTCTGCGCATTAATAAAATTAATCTATAATGAAACCCAGTGACCGAGTGAAGTAGAATGTGTCTGCCTTTGTCATTAATACTGGGAGCACTCCCACTTAGCTCCAATATGAAATGGCCGCCTCTGACATGAGTAACAGACACCATGTACAACTGCTCCTAACATGGAGTACAAAAGCTGCTCATCCTGTATCTCTGAATTAGGAGCCCTTACAGGGTACTATCATCAGGGCCAGCTGAGCCCAGGTTTTTTTAGCAAGCTTATTACTGCTCCCCCTCCTCCTTTTTCATCCGGGCTTAAGACCAGAAAAGGCAGATTTCTCACTTTTCTTTTACAGCTTATACATTCAGGGTCGACCTCATTGTTTACTTCATATGAGCAAGTTAGGAGCGAGCATTTTTACATGGATTGGTAAGGGATAAACACTAAAAGATATTTCACTACCATCATATCAAAATCCAAAGGTTAATTGCCAATCTGTGAGCTAAACAATGATGGAAGATCCTAAAGCTATATTCTAATTTAAAAAAAACTATCTGCATAAATAGACAATCTAATTAAAGAGAAAACAAAAGTAAAAAATAACTTTTGATAAGTTTGAATTATTATATTAAATATAGATAAATATTACAAATTATTTGAAATGAAAGAATAGAATAAAATAGTTTGAGAAATTTATATTATCAATTTCTGGCTTGTATATCTACCATTTTTTGAAGATTAAATTAAAAAACATTCTGAATGTGACATTCAATTATAGTTATTTGGAGAGACTTAAAAGTTTAAAACACAATATTCGAAATAATAGAATAAAATACTCATAAATATTTTTAAAAGTATATATTTATATAATTATTGTTTCAAATATTTTTATTAACACCAAATCATATATTCTAGTATGATGGAGGAACACACCTTGTGGAGCATAAGTCAGAAGGTAAGTAAAAATAAATATAAAAATATACTTTGAAAATAAAGTTGATACAAAATTAGTCATTTTCATTCTATACCGCGTCTTAAAAATATATAGATATTTGCAAAAGTCTTTCTTTAGAACAAGGTGTCTAAATGAAAGACGGCCTCTAAGATTTAATCATAAAATATAAATAAACAAGAGGGGATTTATTGGTCAAAAATAAAAATGTATATATATATTTAAAAATTAAAATATTATATATTAAAATATGAATTCAATCAAAAGATTAGTTTAACTAATAAAATTAAAAGAAGCGCAACATTTAATTATTTAAAATTTCGTAAAAAAAAAAAAGAGGGGGGGGAAGGAATAAATTTCCTCATCATCATCTTTAGTTTCATATTGTGTTTTCTTTTTTTTTAAATATATTATCCCGGGTAGTTGGCGTTCTGCGCTCCAGGAACCTGAGTTAAAACTATATATAGTTGAGCTAATTTTATAAGGATTTTTTTAAAATTTATTTTTGACTTATAATTATTAGATTTTAAATATATAATAAGTGTAAAACTATTTAAGAGGCGTAATATTCTTTTTTTTTTTAATAAAACAATTTCTACTGTCCTTACTGCGATGGAAAAATTAAAGGGAGGGCCTGGCTCATCAGTGGTGAACCCTCCCAGCGGTTTCGCCAGTTTAATCTACCATACCGCTGTTATATTGCATTTTTGGAACTTCCTTTTATAGGTGACCGTTGTAAGACTCTTGGAATGGGTATTTTAGAAGAACTATGGACATAAGCTTTTAGGACAGCAGAATTAAATATAATTATAAATATATAATATGCTTCGAGCAATTATTTATAATATATTTAATTCTGCTGTCCTAAAAGCTTATGTCCATAGTTCTTCTAAAATACCCATTCCAAGAGTCTTACAACGGTCACCTATAAAAGGAAGTTCCAAAAATGCAATATAACAGCGGTATGGTAGATTAAACTGGCGAAACCGCTGGAAGGGTTCACCACTGATGAGCCAGGCCCTCCCTTTAATTTTTCCATCGCAGTAAGGACAGTAGAAATTGTTTTATTTAAAAAAAAAAAGAATATTACGCCTCTTAAATAGTTTTATAATTTGATAACAGATGGCGCTCTAGTACATCATAATATAATAAGTGTGAGAATGTCAGTAATAAGAGAGAAACGGTATATATATGAAAAATATTTAGTAATAGCGCCATTGTTGCCATTATACTGAGGTCGTTATTATTATATTTCTCATGACAAGAATTTTGAATATTCGCCCATATTAAGCAAACTGAATACTTTCATTAAAAAAAAAGGCCATATCAATACCAGGCTTATATATTCTATGGATGCATAATATTTTCATTTTTCTTTGGCTAATGAATAATATTTATATATATAGAGAGAAAATAGAGGTAACCTGGTCTCCTGGAACGTAAATCGCCAACTACCAAGGCTGTACAGCAGTCTAGAGGAGAAGTCTAGTCAGATTGCTGAGGTGAACCAGGTAACCAGGTAGTTCCAGGCCGGCAGGGAGTCAGGAAGTAGGGGCAGGGCTGTCGGGCTGAAGTCTTGTACTCCAAGCAGAAGGGCTGTCTGTAGCCTGTGTAGCATAGAAGCTGGACAGGAGAAGAGGAGGTGATCCACAGTCTGTGACTCTTCCAGCAGTGAGGACAAGTTGGATCTAGATCTCTATGCCAGAGCGCTAGATCTGCCAGAACGTGGCCGTGACCGGTAAGGATGGTAGTGGTGGCCATCCCAAGACGTATTTTGGACAGGAATGACCTAAGGTGGATTGGGGAGGTCGCAAATCTTTTTAGTTTTCTGTTATGGTAATCCTGGGTGTAGACTAAGGTCCAAGCTTCCATAGCAGATGAGTGGGCACGGCTCCGGGCAAAGCTTATTTTTTATATATAATATAATTTAGGAATAGTAAAATAATTTAAATTTATTGTGATAGGCAAAAGGAGTAGTATTTCATCTAAAAGAGTAAACCTCGAGAGTTTTTTTTTTAGAAGATGGTAGAAGTGCTGTGTGGCGACTCTTCTTCTGGGAAAAGAAGACTATTATAATGGCCGCATAATAAAAAATAATCTTGCAACAAACTGAAGCTGAGCATGCTACATTGAAGTACAAAATCTGCGAAATGCAGAGACGTTGATAATGTTCTAACTTATCATCCAAGTGTGCAGTGCGAGGGCGTCCTCCTAAGCATTTTTCTCTTTTTCAATACTTAGACAAGGGCTTGAAAAAATTAATTTTACATTTTAGGCCGTCTGAGTTATGCCAAATTAGCAAGCAAGTACCTACTTCCCTCTTAAATTAAGAAAATAGAATATTGTGATGTATTATATACCAGGTCTATTAGTATGAAACGCGAAAATGGGCGCCAGAGGCCGCTGTGCAACTTTATTTGAGCCGACGGTGGCGCTGTTGTAGGCGTTTTGTTCTTTGACTCACGTGGCATCAGCACGCATGCAGTCATAGAAAAATTCAAATCGTGAAAAATTTCTGGAGCCCGTGGAAAATGGCGATTTCTGAGCCTAAAGGTGCCCATTTGCGGGAAGTTTTGTTGTTCGCCTTCAACTGGAAAAAAAGTGCCACTGAAGCCCACCGAATGCTCGAGGAAGTTTACAGCGACCACGTTTTGAGCAAATCGCAGTGTTACAGGTGGTTTAAAAAATTCCAAAGTGGCGATTTTGAACTTGATAATGAACCACATGGAAAACCGCCCCAAAAGTTCGAGGACGCTGAACTGCAAGCTTTGTTGGATGAGGACAGTACCTAAATGCAGGAGAAACTCGCAAAACAGCTCCAGGTGTCTCAAGGAGCTGTTTCTCTACGTTTATACAGCCTCAGAATGACCCAAAAGCTTTCCAGATGGGTCCCCCACGAGTTTAGCGAAAGGCAGCAATAACGGCGTCTGGTAACCTGCGAAGGGCTGCTCGCCAGGCATGAAAAGAAGTCATTTTTGCACCGAATCGTAACTTCTGATGAGAAATGGATCCACTTCAGCAATCCTACGCGCCAAAGGTCGTGGGGCCTGCCCGGCCAATTTCCAAAACAGACGCCTAGGCCCAATCGCTTGGGGGGGGGGGGGGGAAGGCAATGCTTTGCATATGGTGGGACCAGACCGGCGTAGTATATTTCGAAGTCTGAAACCTGGCAAAATGGTCAATACTAGTCGCTACGAACAACAAATGCACAGTTTGAGAGAGGCGTTGAATGAAAAAAGACCGGAATGGCGTGAAAAGCACAACAACTTGATACTGCAGCATGACAACGCTCCAGCCCACAACGCTACGGTGGTCAAAAACACCATAAAAGACTTGGGCTGGGGACTCTAACCCCACCCGCTGTACTCATTAGACTTAGCACCATCGGACTACCACCTTTTTACATCTTTAGGACACGCCCTAAAAAACCAGGAATTTTCGAACTCAGACATACACCGAAAATGACTTGTTGACTGGTTCGACTCAAAAGGAATAGAAATTTTCAGACAAGGAATTCAAAAATTGCCTGAAAAGTGGTCCGAGTGTATAGCTAATCAGGGCAGTTACTTTGAATAAAAAATCTTTTGTTGTATGGAATTGGTGAACTTTTGAATTCACTGAAAATTTTCGCGTTTCATACTAATAGACCTGGTAAATTCATCCATATTTTGAGCAATTACTAAATGTAATATGTAAGTTATATATAGTTTAATTTAATTTATTAAAATATTATATTTAATAGCTTAGGCTTCTCTCTTCACCCATGGTATTAATATTATATTTATGTCAATTTAACCTAATTTCTTAGAGCATACAAGTGAAGATAGTAATTTTCTTTGCCTTTTGATTATAAATTCACAAAAATATATGGTATTCCCAATTTGAAAAAATTCTTAAAATGTAAATAATCTTCGATCGATATTTTTATATTAAAATAAATATACCCTCATTGATAGTATGATGATATTTTCAAGCGGAAACGGAAGTCAACATTGGTTAGCCACACATTCATTCTCTGTTTTGCACTAAATGTGTTAATTTTTACGCAATAACGGTAACGGCGCAGCATTTTAAAGTAAGTAAACCTATTTGTCGCACTATAGCATTTATTTAAAGGTCCTTGTTGCCTCATTAATCATATATTACATAGGCTAATCTTTTTGAAACGTGAGCAAGTTAATTCGTTCTTTTATTATATAAAATCTTGAATTTTTACTTAATTCCCTAATATATGAATAAATAATCTCGGGATATTTAAAAATTCTATACTAGTATCGAATTCACCTGGCTTTTTTATTATCGGAAAACATTTAAAAGCACTTTCATGTGGTTTCAAGGTGAACTATACTAAAAAAAGATTTATTCGTAATTTATAACATACAAACTTTCGTTTTGGAATTATACCAAGACAAACTTCTATTAAATTTAAAATACTTAATTTATTATATAATCGAATTTTTAAAAAAATGTGAGCACGTTTTTAAAAGCGTGTACAATTAAAAATAAAGCGATAATCATTTAATAAATATTATTCTTTTAAAACCTCTTTTATTTTGGTCATAAAAATAAATTATTTACAAAAAATTCTAAATATTATAATGCATAATGAACCACATGTCATTATTATTATATAGAATTCACAAATATATCAATTATATATTTTATACATGTCTTAGCATGTTTGACATCAAAAGAAATTTTTATTTTCCCAAATATTAGTCAAATAAATTATAATAGATATATTTTCTTCTAAAGATTTTATTATAATATTAATAATCGTCTGGTTGCTATTTTTCTCTTCATATTTAATCACAATTTTATTATTTCATAGTTAACTAACTTTTCCATAAGATTATGGCGAAATAATTAACAATTTTAGTTAATCAGAAGATTCCAGGACATCTCTCTTTGTTTATGGCTACAATCCCATTTTACAACAACTGAATTTGACCAGAAACCAATCCTAACCTAACCACAGAATACAATTTATAAAACTATTTTAACACTTATTTTTCTTTTCCTCTTTTTCTTTTTTTTTTATTATAATAAAGGAGAGCCTTGAAAAATCTTGAAAAAGAAACATAGTCAAAAAGTTTTTAATCACCCTAGTAAAAAAAAAAAAAACTTTATAAGTGTTAAAACAAGGTAATAAGACCAAATCCAAATAAATAAATAGTGAAAGATTCAGTACTTTTGTCTGAAGATGGTAACAGCGCTGTTACCGAAACGTCACACACTATTTATTTATTACCTTGTGTTTATAATCTATAATCCAAATTGTGACTTATCAATTTTATAAGTGTTGAATAACCAAGTAATATATATATATATGGTTGATAGTCAGCGAAGTAAACAATGAGATGGGAGAATCTGGATTGGTTTGCCAGCTCTATAAAGTTGTTACTAAATCAGTGGCCTGATACTGTCTACTAGTGTTCCCATGACATTCTACTTCACCCAGTCATGATGAAGCTCTACAAGCTTGATACCCTTCTTCTTCTTTCTTATCTCCACTCAATCATATTAAGGTATCAAGCTTGTAAAGCTTGTTGATGGTGTCTACCAGGGATGAGTAGAGCTCATCAATGGAGATGAGTCAATACAGTCTATAATATTATAAAGTAAATAAAGCTTCCAGGGTTAAGTTTCTTGTTCAAATTTATTATTTTCAAGCTTTCGGACTTGTCAGTCCTTCTACAGGAGTATTTGTCAATAATGTATTTTGGGGTTGCAGGTTGACACTTAGTACATAGTGGGAAACCTTACAACCATTCTGTAAAGTCATTGTCCGTAGATGACCAGACTTAAGTCTGGAAAGCTTGAGTGAAGATAAGAAAGAAGAAGTTAAAATGTTTACCAGTCATTATGAAGTTAGGTTAGAATTACAAGGCAATAACACCAAATCCAAATCTTCTTCTTCTTCTTTTTTATCTCCACTCAATCATATTAGGGTATCAAGCTTGCACAAACAAATCTAAGGCAATAGCTTACTATAGATTTTTTAGATCATCAATATATAAGGATCAGTCAACAAGTGAATGACTTTGAGACGAAGAGTAAAGCCAGTTCAATTTCTATGTAAATAACACATGATGATTATTACCTTACCCAATTGGGAGAATCTGTATGGGGCAAGTCCCTAATAAAGGCTTTTGTGTGTGTGTGTGTGTGTGTGGTATCAAGCTTGTAAAGCTTGTTGATGGGGTCTGCTGGGGATGAGTAGAGCACATCAATGGATGAGTCAATACAGTCAATGATGTATCCAAATCCGAATAAATAGTATGTGACATTATTGCAAGCTGGTAATGAAAGAGGAAAATCTGACTGAACAGGAGGTGTATTATACACTGTTCGTTTTTTGACAATGCAAGCTTTGAATATCGAAATGAACTTTTTTTTTTCTTCTGCTGCATTATTCTTGAATTCTTGAACTTGGCCAACAACCCCGCCAATGAGTAGTTCATCAAACAAAACATGGTATATATATCTTGTTGTTGCAAAAAAAGTCAGTTTTCTACATATATCTTCTTCTTCTTTCTTATCTCCACTCAATCACACTAAGGTATCAAGCTTATAAAGCTTGTTGATGGTGTCTGCCAGGGAAGAGTAGAGCACATTAATGGATGAGTCAATACAGTCAATAATGTGTTTTGGGATTTCAGGTTGACACTTAGTTCTACATATATGGTGCCACATAGAGTGACAGGTAGTGGCTAACTACCCATCTACCACAATTCTCCCATATCTCAATCTGCCTATCTACTTTAACCAGCTATCCATAAACACAAGACTTCAACTGAAATTTCTGATCTCCCCTTGAGGTAAAAAGTCAGACTATATATATTATTTCAAGCTAACATATAGTAATACCTGAATGGTGCTATTCTATTAAGCATTTTTCTAATTATTTACAATAAATGTGTAATATATAATATTGTGCATATACTATCTATCTGCTTCTATCTCTTCAAATGTTTCTCTATGTTTTTTTCCCCCATATCTCAATCTGTCTATCTACTTTAACCAGCTATCCATAAACACAAGACTTCAACTGAAATTTCTGATCTCCCCTTGAAGTAAAAAGTCAGACTATATATATTATTTCAAGGTAACATATATAGTAATACCTTCTTCTTCTTCTTTCTTATCTCCACTCAATCATATTAAGGTATCAAGCTTGTAGAGCTTGAGACTTGACAACCATCATGACTGGGTGAAGTAGAATGCGTCTGCCTTTGTCATTAAGACTGGGAGCACTATTCAGTGGCAGGCCGACTTAGCTCCAAAAGAAATGGCCGCCTTTGACATGAGGAACAGACGCCATGTGCAGCCGCTCCTAACATGGAGTACAAAAGCTGCTCATCCTGTATCCCTGGATTAGGAGCCCTTACAGGGTACTATCAGCCAGGCCAGCTGAGCCCAGGTTTTTTTAGTGAGCTTGTTACTGCTCCCCCTCCTCCTTTTTCATCCGGGCTTGGAACTGGCAAAGGCGGAGTTTCATCTGCTTCTATCTCTTCAAATGTTTCTCTATGTTTTTTTTTTTTTACATAATCATAACATGAATGAATATATAGAGTTGTTGTTGTTGCTTATTCCTCAAATTTATAAATAATAAAGCAAGTAATAATAAGATAAGAGATGAGAAAGCAAGTTTCCTTTATTCCAAATGATCAACAACATTTTTTTTTTAAATCTTTTTTTTTTTTCAATTGATTTTTGTGATCAAAACCAGGCAGTTTCTCAAACTTACCAACTTAACAACTTGGAGATTTACAAGCTGTTATTTTGACAGATAAAAGATTTGCATTTTTGTAACACTCTGGTTCTACACTTTTGGCAGAAAAGCTCAGAATATCATTGAAAAGTTAAAAAAAAGACTAGCTGACATGCAGTGGTTATGTCTCCATCAAGACTATAACTGATATACACTCCCAGATAAAACTTTCAACAAAGGAGCTTTCATATTTTGATGTTAACAGTTGTCTATTTTTTTTTAAGGAGCCAGAGGCAATTTTGTTCACACTTGGTTATCTCGTTTATCTTCAATAAAGATCACTGTAATATCTTTCAGAGTTATTGTCTTAATCCCGATATACATGCTAAAAGGTACAACTTCTTTAAGTTTTGTTCATGAGTATATACTTGTCGTTTATCTTCAATAAAGATCACTGTAATATCTTTTATAGTTATTGTCTGAATCCCAATATACATACTAAAAGGTACAACTTTCTTAAGTTTTGTTCATGAGTATATACTTGGTTATCTTGTATGTCTTCAATAAAGGTCACTGTAATATCTTTCAGAGTTATTGTCTGAATCCCGATATACATGCTAAAAGGTACAACTTCCTTAAGTTTTGTTCATGAGTATATACTTGGTTATCTTGTATGTCTTCAATAAAGGTCAATGTAACATTTTTCAGATTTATTGTCTGAATCATGATATACATGCTAAAAGGTACAAATTCCTTAAGTTTTGTCCTCTTTAGCAGCATGTAGCTCACTCAATTCCAGTCTTCTTGGTCCTCTTTTCTCTCCTTCCAAGGCCTATGAACCAAATCTCCCAAAAATCCTCTTGGCTGTTTTTTTCCCTCCCAATTTCTTTCTGCTGCCGTTCTTTACAGCTGTCGACTCTCCTCTAAATCTCTTCAGCAAAGGCTAGATGTATTTTCAGAGTTTCTCCCCTTACTCTCCCACGATTTCCGAGTGTCCAACACACACATAGCAAGTTTTGTCTACAGATTCTTCCTGTTCAAGGTTTAAACAATCTTTATAAAATCAAGAATGACTGACCAGACTTAACCCAACCTCAAACGGAGACAATTTCCCTGAGCAACCACTTTTATAAAATAGAAAAAAAAAAAACACAGGGTAATAATACCAAATCCAAATAAATAATTGGAGTGTGACATTTCAGTAACAGCGTTGTTACCAACTTCAGACAAAAGTACTGAATCTGTACTTTTTTGTCTGAAGATGGTAACAACACTGTTACCGAAACATCACACACTATTTATTTATTTGGATTTGTTCTTATTACCTTGTGTTTATATAATCTCTAATCCAAATTGTGCCTTATCAAAATAGAAATAAAGAAATTAAAAAGGGTAATACTAAACTAATCCAAAAGAAACCACCTCCATGTAATCAGGATCTCAAAGAAAGACTCCCGTGTGTACCAAGGATATCTGTGTAGAGTATCATCTACAGGTGATACAATTTCCTTCCTGGATGTCTGGGTAAGATGGCCGTCATAACAGACTGCTTTGTTTGTTTCTTCTTAAGTAGAGTTGGCTACTTCTGGTCTCTCTTGGTGTTGGGTGGTCTCTCATTAGAGGTTAGTTCAAATCATTCTTTAATTTTACCATGGGGACCACTAATTGGCTTGGGTTTCATGTAGACATCTTTTAACCACTTTGTCTCATGGACATTTTTTCAAAGAATATAAATTCCTATTGTTTTTATTTAGAAAACGAACACCATCTATATGGTGAGATGAAGGCTCAATCAGCTCTTAGTGTTTGTTATCTTTAGCAGCATGTAGCTCACTCAATTCCAGTCTTCTTGGTCCTCTTTTCTCTCCTTCCAAGGCCTATGTACCAAATCTCCAGAAAATCCGCTCGACTTTACATTGTCCTGTAGTACAGCACTTAACTGATTCATAAGTCAGCCATCATGGAACACCATCCTGTTCTGAGCAACACTCCCCATCTTCTCTAATTCTCCAGACCGTTCTATTATATTCATCAAACCATGATAAGGCACAATTTGGATTATAGATTATAAACACAAGGTAATAAGACCAAATCCAAACAAATAAATAGTGTGTGACGTTTCTGTAACAGTGTTATTACCATCTTCACACAAAAAGTACTGAATGAGTATAATCCAAATTGTGCCTTATCACGTGGTAAAATTTCTCATTCAGTACTTTTGTCTGAAGATGGTAACAACGCTTTTACCGAAATGTCATACACTATTTGGATTTGGTCTTATTACCTTGTGTTTATTCTTCAAACCAATTCTTCCTTGTTCTCCCCCTTCATTCTCGAAGGACACCAAATGTGTAGAAAGAAGTTTGATTTTCCACTCGTGAGCGGTCACAAGGCCACATTTAAGTTAATTGGCCTTAGTGGATGGACTTGTGCAAGGCAGGTCATGGGAGCAGCATTTTCACAATTGTCTTCACATCACTGTTGAATCCTACCAGAGTAATGTAGGTTGTATGGCTTCCTCCTTCTTCTTTATTATCTCCACACTGGGTGAAGTATAATGCATCTGCCTTTGTCATTAAGACTGGGAGCACTACTCAGTGGCAGGTCGACTTGGCTCCAAAATAAATGGCCGCCTCTGACATGAGAAACTGATGCCATGTACAGTCGCTCCTAACTTGGAGTACAAACGCTGCTCATCCTGTATCCCTGGATTAGGAGCCCTTACAGAGAGAGTACTATCAGCTGGGCCAGCTGAGCCCAGGTTTTTCAGTGAACTTGTTACTGCTCCCCCTCCTCCTTTTTCAACCGGGCTTGGGACCGGCAAAGGTGGAGTTATGGCTTCCTTTAATTCAAGAAAGAGTATTGTCTATTTAATTATATTTTAAATTATCCCTAGTACACATGGTACAAGCCATGATAATAATGATGAGTAGAAGTTGGCAATTGCTTTTACTGTAAGTACACACCACATGTCTTCACATGTGAAAAGCACTTCAATTTTTGCACTTACAAATATGCCAGAGCCCCGTTTGGTTTACTTGCACTCGCTGGTGGGGTTGGACTTTTGAAAGAACCGGGGGCCATTAGAGCATTTTTTTTTTTTATTAAATAAAAAAAAAATGCCCAATGCAAGATTCAATCCTGGGTCGTAGCGGTCAAAAATCAAGTTTAGACCATCCTTCCACCAATCCCTGGGTATTGTCCATTATTACTGTAAATTGGAAAAAAGTAAAAAAGCTACATTCAGTTGGTTTTTTTTTTTCCCCCAATAAATGGTATTAAGCCATCACCCACATTCAGTAGTATGACCTTTCACATACAACAGAACCTTGTTTTTACAGAAACTTGGTTTTAACATCATAATTCTAAAGTTTTAATGGTTTTAACTGGGGTTATATCCACAACATAGAATCCATGAATGGTCTAGGCTTTTGTATTTTAGGAAAAAAAAAAACCAATTCAATATAGCTTTTTACTTTTTTCAATTTACAGTAATAATAGACAATACTCAAGGGTTCAGTGGAAGGATAGTCTAAACCGTTGGTTTTCGACCGCTACAACCCGGGATAGAATCCCGCATTTGGCACTTTTTTCTGATTAAAAAAAATAAATAATAAAAAAATGCTCCAATGGCCCCGGTTCTTGCCAAAGTGCAAGTAGAGTGCAAGTAACTATGGAGATGTAAAGCCTCAACATTGTGAATGTTGGTCTCAAATGATGTTGTTTTAGTGAGATATTACTTCATATAGTTCAACTTGAGGTAAAAAGCCCACTCTTTCAAATAGATAAATGAACAGTTTTACCTATTCATATATGGTCTTGTTACCTTTATGTTTCTAATCTATAATCCAAATTGTACACATTATCCTCCAGTTCAACTGATAAGGTACAATTTTGAATTATAGATTAGAACTACAAGGTAATAAGACCAAATCCAAATAAATTAATAATGTGTAACGTTTCAGCAACACCGTTGTTACCATCATCAGACAAAAGACTAAATGTATTTAGTATTATTGCATATCTGTGTGTATATTGTTGTTTCTTATCCCCTTGTGTAAAGATTACACGAATTCCATGAGTTCATGCTCCTTGAGCTGTTTTATGATAAGCAGCGGCCTCTCCCAAAGATCCTGTTTATGCATCTAACGCAAGCCAAAATGTATTAGTATTTAATTTTTTTTTAATGGTAACAACACTGTTGCCAAAAATGTCACACACTCTTAATTTATTTGGATTTGGTCTTATTACCTTGTAGTTACAATGCAACTTTATCATCCCGAGGGATGAGAATTTTAGGTTGAAGTAGTAGCAAACTTTCCACTACCCACCATGGCCTGTACCATGTGAGAAGTGATAACAACAATATTTAATCATGGACTGACGGACACATTTCTCAGAACACTCCAGGTGCGCCGTAACTCAGGGCCATCTGCACTTGACATAAACGGAGCATACAGCTGCACCCAGCTCCTCACTCTGCCTTGGAAAACATAGATATGTGGAATGGTTGCGTGATGTGTTGGTGTGGCTTGTGGAAAGGCCGCTGATAAAATTATAATTAATTTATTTAAAGCCAGAAATATATAAAGAGAAAAGAAGTAATGGTTGAAGTAATGGCCGTTAGAGCTAGGCCTTGTTGTTTACCGTGTGTGTGGCCAGAGAAAGTGTCGGATGACGCCCCACGCGCATGCGTAGTGTGTGCTTGCGCTTGCTGAAGCATAGCGGGGCCGCCACTCTATTGCCTGTAGTATGTGTATTGAAGCTTTGTCCCAGTTCGCGCTCGCTGAAGCAAAGTGTGGTCACCACAGATATATAATGTACAGTTAAACCTGTCTATAGCGCCCCCTCTTGAGACTCGCCAAAATAGGGTGCTATTTGAGAGAGAATTGAGAGAAATTTGAGAGAGAATGCTATAGACAAGTCACTTTTAATCAGATTTAAAATCGGGCACTATAGAGAGGAAGGCGCTATTTAGAGGGGACGCTATAGACAGGTTTAACTGTATTTTAAAAATTCAATTATTACAAAAATGACAAATAACTACAGATTGGAGTCATTTTTGCCACTGTCCAGTACATATTATAGATATCTTGTAGTCCTGGAGACTATCACTTTCTCCCAATCATCCCCCAGCCAGAGTGATAAAGTAAATCTTGTGTTTACTTCTGTAGGCCACCCAATTCACATGTGTATTACAGTAAAAGCAGTCCCCAACATGATTATCATGGTTTGTACCATGTGTACTAGGGAATAATAATACAGTTACCCCTGTCTATAGCACTCCCTCTTGGGACTCACCAAAATAGAGTGCTATAGAGAGGGGTTGCTATAGACAGGTCACTTTTAATGTAAAATTTTTACATTTTAATGTTTATAATAAAAAAAAAAAAGGCCTAATCCAAATAATTTATTCTTTTGTCTGATGATAGTGACAATGTTGTTGCGGAAACGTCACACACTAATAAATTATTTGGATTAGGTCTTATTTTCTTTTATTATAATCTATAATCCAAATTGTGCTTTATCATTTTAATGTTTTAAAATAGGGCGCTATAAAGAGGAAGCACTATTTAGAGGGGGCGCTATAGACAGGTTTAACTGTATACAAAATGATAGGAGGGCTTGGCCTATCAGTTTGACTTATATTTAGCATTTCATTTTCTTTTTTTCCAAATAACTTCCTACAGGCCTTACTTTGAAGGAAAATATTGGAGAAGAATGGTGAAATCTCTGCAGTTTTGCCAGTCAACCATACCACTCAATGTTGTTTAGAGAGACAATTGAAAATTTAAACCATATTATTGACTTCTAGTTAATGTGCGGATGAGCAATAATAATAATAAAAATATATAATAAAATAAAGATTATAGATGGAAATTTTGCCGGGAGGATATTGAACTAAAGAGACAAAGGTCGCTTCTCCCGTCAAAATAGATGTCAAAACCAGACACCATCTATTGACTGTCATCGCAAACTAATGACGAGGGCCATCAGCCAGAAACCATGGTCTCTAGGTGGACGCTTTTCAGTTTGACAAAGCTGGTGTTGTGGCTTTGTCACCGATCCGAGACCGCTAGTTTACGTCGACGATCAATAATTGCTGTCTGGTTTTGACGTTTATTTTGACGGGAGAGTTAACCTTTGACTCTTTAGTTTATATCTCAGAAGAAAGCCAAGTGACACTCACTCCTCACTTTCTTACTGTTACTCTTTTTGTGTTGTTTTTCTTGCTTCCCTCTTTCTCTTTCTTGTTTTTTTTTTTCTTTTTCTTCTGTCTATATCGTTGTTTCCTTTGTCTCACTGCTTTGTTCTTATGCATACCTCTGGTGAATCCTGTATAGGGTCAGTGACCCTAAATAAAGGCTTTTTGTTGTTGTTGTTGTTGACTCTTTAGTTTAAAATAATGTAGAGAAATATATATAGTTATAAATATACAAATTTCTTCAGCGAGGGAGACTTCCCCACCTTGAGAGAGTTTTCCTCCAGACAAGAAGGGGTCTTTTTAAACCCTCTTCAGTTTAGAGGACTTCTTGTTTAGGTATTTTAGGAAACTCTCTAAAATTCATGTCTTGATAAAGGCTTTTGTGTGTGTGTGTGTGTAAGGACACTATGGAGATAAAGAACAGGTGAAATAACTATAAAATACAATGCATACAGTCCACTAAAAAGGACCTCTGAGAAAAAGTCCAAATTGTCAATAGAAAAACTGACACTCTGCAAGAGATCCTCTGAATTCTATCAGAGGGAATAAGCAATAACAATACATTGAGCATTGCTCTTCAGCAAAGAATTCAGTTAGATGAGAGAGCTTTCCTAGAAATTAGACCTTCCCATTATTTCCCATTGCTATAAAGACAAGTAGGAAAAATGACGCTAAATGATTTCCCCCCCTTTTTAATGTCTTATATTAAAAATTGCCAACACAGCTTCTTTCACTTTTTCCTCAGAGCTGTGAACGTTCTTTACAAAGTACAACTACACTCATGGACAAAACTTAAGGAAGTGGAAAGTCTTTGATATTGACGGTATCTATTTTTTTGGAGAGACAGTGGCAATTTTGTTCATACTTGATTATCTTGTCTTCAATAAAGGCCACTGTGTATCAAATATCTCTCAGAATTATGGTCTGAATCCCAATATACATGCTAAAAGGTACAACTTCCTTAAGTTTTGTCCATGAGTGTATCTTTCAGAGTTATTGTCTGAATCCCGATATACATGCTAAAAGGTACAACTTCCTAAAGTTTTGTTCATGAGTGTATCTTTCAGAGTTATTGTCTAAATCCTGATATACAGACTAAAAGGTACAACTTCCTTAAGTTTTGTCCATGAGGGTATTACAGTGTTCAATATGCGTTTCCCCCCAATGACTATCTTCCAATAAAGGTAGTTAAATATTATCCCCAATACACACAGCAATTCTTCACACACATGTCAGAGACCAACCTATATCATACTTATAGGTAAAAATCAATAAAATGAGGCTTGATCTGACCTAATTTTAGTGCAATCAATATTGAATATATCTATCGATATGATCAAAAAGTAACATCAAGAAATCAAAAATGGATAAAACTGTGTGTTATACTTTAGTATGAAAATTGGAAACTATTATAGATGTGTATGGTTCTTTTTAAAAATTAAACAATTTCCACTGCCCTTACTGCGATGGAAAACTTATGGAAGGGCCTGGCTGCCATGATATTTCTCATCTCTGGGAATGTTGCCTGTGTTCGAGTTGACTATTTCCACATATTTGTCTCTCAAACAACATTGATTTATTAAACAGACTTAAAAAAAACAGACACCTGGCGACAAAATCAAAGATTTTCTACTTCTTTAAGTTTTGTCCACTAGTGTATATACATAGAGATATTTATAAATCTTTACTGGGTTGTACAATGAAGAGTTCTTTTCCATGCAAATGGCCTTTTGCCATTTCCAAAGTAAAAAAAACTTTAATATTTTGGCCTTCACTGAAGCAGTATTGGCAAGTTCTTCTTTTAACACACCTCGTTCAAATACCTGGCAGGTCTGGTGGCCACTGAAAAATGGAGAAATCAATGTTTTGGAGAATTCCAACCACCTGCTCTCAGTTAAATTGTTTATAAAAGCTTTCTTTTCAACAAGTCAATACCAAAACTTCTACTTTGTGCATAATTCATCTTTACATTTTGGTGTTCCCTATTCTGTCCAGATGTTCATAGTTTAGCCATTGTTTGGAGAGAAATGTTCTCTTTGTGTTGAGGGTACTGGATCTCAATACACTTATCTTCTTCTTTCTTATCTCCACTCAATCATATTACGGTATCAAGCTTGTAAAGCTTGTTGATTATGTCTGCCAGAGAAGAGTAGAGCTCATCAATGGATGAGTTAATACAGTCAATAATATGTCTTGGGGTTGCAGGTTGAGAATTGCACTTAGTACATAGTGGGAAAACCTTGCAACCATTCTGGAAAGTCATTGTCCATAGATGACCAGACTTAAGTCTGGAAATCAAAGATTGTTGTTCTCTTGGGAGGACAGAACTGGTGCTTGTCCCTCTTGCTCTGTACCAGTCATGTGCAGCATTAGATTTCCATTCCTGCAGGCATTGGGTTTTGATGGTACAGAGGAGGTCTCTTTCGTCTAGTTGGGTGGTAGATTCTCAGGCTTCAGGTAGGCCAAGAGCTCCAGTCTTTGCCAGAGATCAACACACTTGTAGTACCAGGCTATGATAATCATTTTGGGGTGAGGGTTGTGGCTGTGTATACTGTAATATATCTACACATGTAGTACCAGACAATGGTGGGTAGGCAACTTGTACTGAAAGAGGGTTGTGACTTAATGTGCAGTAAGATGCCACATTTCTACATGGGATCGGTGTAAGGATGGTCTAAACTGTTGTTTTTCGACCACTACAACCCGGGAGCGAATCCCGCATTGGGCACTTTTTTTTTAATAAAAAAAAAAAAGAATGCTCCACTGGCCTCTGATTCTTGCAAAAGTCTAACCCCAACAGCAAGTGCAAGTAACCAAACAGGGCTCTGGCACATATGTAAGTGCAAAAAGTAGGTGTAAGTGTACAAGTAAGCAGGTATTGGAGGAGTTCTATTTTCGATTGAGCTATACATAGTTTGACTGGTAAAGGGAAATCATCGGTTAGGTACATTCTGTTTCTATTGACGTATGGAAATATTTATAATGTGGATAAAATTTTCTGGAAGGTTTCTAAATAGTAAAAATGGTAATGTTGGCATTTAAAACTGACCTTTGTAGCGGGAGTGTCCTCTCATGGAGGTTCTACTGTCTGACTATGGTGGAATATATATGATAGATACAAGAAATCTAATCCAAGGTAATAAGACCAAATCCAAATAAATAAATAGTGTGCGACGTGTCAGTAACAGCATTGTTACTATCATCAGACAACTGAATATATGTGTGTTTCAGTACTTTTGTCTGAAGATGGTAACAAAGCTGTTACCAAAACGTCACACACTATTTATTTAGATTTGGTCTTATTACCTTGTGTTTATATGTTTATAATCCAAATTGTACCTTATTATCTAATCCAAATAATTTAATAGTTTGTACTATATAGACCAACTAATAAATTATTTGGATTAGGTCTTTATTTTCTTGTATCTATAATCCAAATTGTTCTTTTTTTTTAATCATATTTGATTAATGATACAAAGATATGATGATAATAAAAAAAATAACATTATTAAGTCAATAATAAGATTTTGGTGTAAAAAAATCACATTCTCTCTCTTGATAAGGAATTTATTAAAGTGGATACCTTGAAGATAAAATTTGCCTGGCCAGGATTCATTGTTCTTTGGGCCTTACTATACTTGGGCCAGATATTTGTTTTCACAACCTTTCAACAAAAATCTTTTGTCCTTATCAGGAACACACGAGGACAAAAGATTATTGTCGAAACCTTGAGAAAATAACAACAATTTCTGGCCAAAGTGTCTTTTTATTTTAAAGAACTAAAGAGTCTGTGTGTGTGTGTCAACCATTCTCAAATTTCGATATTCCCGAAATTACTTTCGACTCTCTCACCGCCACCACTCTCCGGGGGGGGGGGGTGTTTTCCGGATTTCTTAACCTCACACAAATTATTTTTCTACCCCACAGAGTAGCAAGGATTTACTGAAACATTGGGAAATAAAGAAATATAAGAACAGTTGATATATTTTTCAAGAAAATAAGACATAATCCAAATAAATAGTGTGTGACGTTTCGGTAACAGCGTTTGTCACCATCATCAGACAAAATAATAAATGAAAAAAATATCGCAGCATGTTAAGGCACAATTTGGATTATAGATTATAAACACAAGGGAATAAGACCACAAATCCAAATAAATAGCGTGTGACGTTTCGGTAACAGCGTTTGTTACCATCATCAGACAAAATAATAAATGAAAAAAATATCGCAGCATGTTAAGGCACAATTTGGATTATAGATTATAAACACAAGGTAATAAGACCACAAATCCAAATAAATAAATAATGTGTGATGTTTCAGTAACAACGCTGTTACAGAAACGTAACACACTATTTATTTATTTGGATTTGTGGTCTTGTGATCACAGCATGTTCTTAAATAGTACTGTTATCAAGTGTGTAAATTATTATTTTATTACTCTTTTTTTTTGTCTGATGATGGTAACAATATTGTTACCGAAATGTCACACACTATTAATTTATTTGGATTAGGTCTTATTTTCTTGTATCTATAATCCAAATTGTCTTCTTTCTTATCTCCATTCAATCATATTAGGGTATCAAGCTTGTAGAACTCGAGACTTGACAACCATCATGACTGGGTGAAGTAGAATGCGTCTGCCTTTATCATTAAGACTGGGAGCACTACTCAGTGTCAGGCTGACTTAGCTCCAAAAGAAATGGCTGCTTCTGACATGAGGAACAGACGCCATGTACAGCCGCTTCTAACATGGAGTACAAACACTGCTAATCCTGTATCTCTGGATCAGGAGACCTTACAGGGTACTATCAGCCGGGCCAGCTGAACCCTGGTTTTTTAGCGAGCTTGTTACTGCTCCCCCTCCTCCTTTTTATCCGGCAAAGGCAGAGTTTATTATTCATCTAGTAATAGGTAAAAATTATTATTAATCTAGTATTCATCTAGTAATGAGATAAATAAAAATTGTTTTTAAAATATCAAATATTGAGATGGGGTCCTAATTTGTATGGAAATGTAAAGGTTTTAGGTAGGCACCAGATTTCTCCCCATTAAAACCTCATTTCCCTATCAGCAATATAGATTTTTGATTTTATTTGGATAATTTTAGGTATTTATCCTCAATTTTGTTACCCCCCCTGATTCAACTGAAAAATAATCAATACTACATTTACATTTTAAGCGCTGTGACCTTTGATAAAAAAAAAATCAATATTGAATTTTTGATCATAAATTATCTATTGTGTCTTACATGTGTCAAAAGGTGGATAGAATTTGTGGCTGGCCTTAATAGTTTAGTTTTTATTGCCAAATTGTCATATCTTGTTGTTTCTTATCCCCTTGTGCAAAGATTTAATGAATTCCATTAGTCCATCTTCCTCGAGCTGTTTAATGATAAGCAGCAGCCTCTCCCAAAGGTCCAAAATGTTATATAAAATTAGAAACAAAAGGTAATAAATCTAAATTAATAGTGTTTGAGGTTTCAGCAATAGTGTTGTTACAGAAACACCACATACTATTTATTTACATGTTATTTATTTGTATTTGGTCTTATTACCTTTTGTTTGTATTTTATAACCCAAATTGTACATATTCATGGTAACATTACCTTGCAGTGGTTTGTATATCTCTGAGTGAAGGTTTGGGATGAGAGAGTGGTACACACTGTCGAATTCCAACAACCACAAACTGGGGGTGAATCCTACGTTGAGGACCTTTTGTTTCAATGGCTCCCAGATTCTTGCAAAAGTCCAACCCCACCAGTGAGTGGCTCTCTGGTTCCTTCTTGAAAGTGCAAAAGTCTTACAGCTTTCTAAATGTATAGACAATTGGGTGCAACTAAGAGGTTGGTCTTAACTACCCACCATGATTATTCGGGAAAAATATAGCTACCTCCTCCTTCTTCAATACCTTCCTCAAAACAAAAGTCAGTGGATGAGAGGGTAACACGCTCGATTCCCGACAGTCATGAACCGGGATTAAATCCCGCATTAAAATTTTTTTAATATGTGAATAACCTTCACATATTATTCATTGTTCAATTATCATGAACTAGGTTGCTCTTGCTGAGCGGTACCTACTTATGTGATTTGAACCAGAATACCTTCCTCTACTGAGGCTGGCCACATGGTCTCTCCATTTCTCCCTCCTCCAATGCCTTCCTCTACTGAGGGTGGGCCACATGGTCTCTCCATATCTCCCTCTTTCAATGCCTTCCTCTACTGAGGATGGCTGGCCACATGGTCTTTCCATACATCCTCCGCCATCCTTTTGTAGGTGTGTCGTCCAGTCCATTGTTTTAGATTGTCTGTGTATCCCTGTCATCTCTAGCTACATCAACCAATTATTTATTTAATTGCCAACATTTCATTGATTCTCTGTCACTCTCTTCATGGGTAATTGGGTGATGTAGCAATATTTTTCTCCAAACTAACTCTCAACCAACAAATGATCTTCAACACCATGATTATCATACCCTGTACTTACATGGAGGGGATAAGTAACAAAAACAATATCTCAGTATGATAGAGCTCTTTCTTCTTATCAAATATAGGTTAGAAGGTAGATTAGCCAACATGGTGTCAAACCATTCCACCAGGTGGTCTTTTCCAAACATCTGGCTAACTTTTACCGACATATGACCTCAATTTGACTTTCTCTCTCTAAGAGATAAAAACTAACAGCGATGATTATCTTTATTGGAAAGGTATGAGCTTGGCAAGCTTACAGACAATAATGTCTTTCAAAAGACTGGAATACAATTTTTAGGTATTGGTATTCAGCCTTTTAAAGGATGTTATTATCTAAAAGTTCACCAAGCTTTTTAACTTTCCAATAAAGAATCTTGTCGCCATGTTAGCTTTTATCTTTTCTCAGAAATGATATCTGGTCTTCTTCTTTCTTATCTCTGGGTAGTTAGCGACTGCTTTTACTGTAAGTGCACCACATGTCTACACATGTGAAAAACAGTTCCGACTTTGCACTTACAAATGTTCCAGAGCCCCGTTTGGTTACTTGCATTCGCTGGTGGGGTTGGACTTTTGCAAGAATTGGGGGCCATTGGAGCATCTTTTTTTTAAATCAGAAAAAGGTGTCAAATGTGGGAATTGAACCCGGGTCATAACAGTCGAAAACCAACAATTTAAACCATCCTTCTACTGAATGCCCCCACATGTAGTTTTCTGAGTAATGAATGAGTCACATTGAGGCATCCATCATACTTCCCAATGACTATATTTACTTGAACTCTACCAATTTGTCATCAATGGTCTTAGTAATTAGCATACACATTCAATTTAAAGTTTTTATTATTACCAATGATAAAGCACAATTTGGATTATAGATTATAATATAATAAAATAAGACCATATCCAAATAATTTAATAGTATGTGACATTTCCACAACGGCATTGTCACCATCATCAGACAAAAGAATAAATGTCCTTTACAAATGTCAAAATCATTTATTCTTTTGTCTGATGATGGTGACAACACTGTTGCCGAAATGTCATACACTAATAAATTATTTGGATTAGGTCTTATTACCTTGTTTTATTATTACCAATTTGATGAAATGTTTGTAATATTCTGGTAACAGCGTTGTTACCATCATAAGACAAAAGTATACTAAATGATGAAAAAAATATCACGGCATTAGAAAAATGATGGTAACAACCTTATTACCGAAACTTCACAAACATTTCCTTTATTTAGATGTGGTCTTGTTACTTTTATGCTTCTAATCTCTAATCTAAATTGTACCTTATCATTTTTTTTTGTTGTTGTTATCACTTTGCTATAAGTCTTCATCAACATTGTTTTGATAAGGTACACTTTAGATTATAGTATGGATGATAAGGCACAATTTGGATTATAGATTATAAACACAAGGTGATAAGACCAAATCCAAATAAATAAATAGTGTGTGACATTTCGGTAACAGCGTTGTTACCATCTTCAGACAAAAGTACTGAATGGTATTACAGTACACATTCAGTACTTTTGTCTGAAGATGGTAACAACGCTGTTACCGAAACATCACACACTATTTATTTATTTGGATTTGGTCTTATTACCATGTGATTATAGTATGGAAACAAAAGGTGATAGAACCACATCTAAAAAAATAGTGAGTGATGTTTCAGTAACATCCGTTGTTACCATATACAGACTAAAATATACTGTTACACTGAAATATCACAGCCCAATATATTGGTTTGGATTTGTTACTTTGTGTTATAGCATCATCATAAACACAAGCTAATAAGACCAAATAAATAGTGTGTGACATTTTGGTAACAGCATTGGTACCATTTTCAGACAAAATTACTATTTGAGAAAAAATAACACTGCATGTTTTTAATAATAATAGTACCCTGTAAGGGCTCCCCTGATCCAGGGATACAGGATGAGCAACGTTTGTACTCCATATTAGGAGTGGCTGCACATGGTGTCTGTTCCTCATGTCAGAGGCGGCCATTTCTTTTGGAGCTAAGTCGGCCTGCTACTGAGTAGTGCTCCCAGTCTTAATGACAAAGGCAGATGCATTCTACTTCACCCAGTCAAGATGGTTGTCAAGTCACAAGCTCTACAAGCTTGATACCGTAATATGATTGAATGGAGATAAGGAAGAAGAAGTAGTTGTAGGAAAACATTCTGTCAGTCAGTCACTATGGGAGGTTATGCCATAAAATAATTGAACCTTCACTAGTCATTTATAGCGTCACATTGACGGAAAACAAAGATGAGGATCCCAAAGTGTGTGTGTGTGTGTGTGTAATTTATTCAGCTCAAAACAATTATCATTAATGTGATAATGCACAATTTGGATTATAGATTATAAACACAAGGTAATAAGACCAAATAAATAGTGTATAATGTTTCAATAACAGCGTTGTTACCATCTTCAGACAAAGAGTGCTGAATCTTTTAGATGAGGTCTTATTACCTTGTGTTTATAATCTATAATCCAAATTGTGCCTTATCATTAGTACTGTTATCTAATGATGGTAACAACACTAATAATCCAAATTGTCCCTTATCATTAGCAGAATCATCTTTAATATATCATCAGCCTACCACCCTCAATAGATGAAAAGATGTACATTTTGTCGCTACGCCCGAAAGCTCGAATTAATTTTTCAAATAAAGAAAATACGCCAGAAAGCTCGAATTAATTTTTCAAATAAAGAAACTTATCCTTTTTGAATCTATTCGTTATTATACCAATTTATATGTGTTTATGAGGTTGTTACTACAAGCCTTATGGTAGTAATAAAAGTTGGAATGGTATATGTATGACTTTCACATTAGGAGAACTTTCCAGAATGGTTGCAAGGTTTTCCCACTATGTACTAAGTGTCAACCTGCAACCCCAAAAAACATTATTGACTGTTAATAAGGCACAATTTGGATTATAGATTATAAACACAAGGTAATAAGACCAAATCCAATTTACACTCTATTTATTTATTTATTTGAATTTGGTTTTATTACCTTGTGATTATTAACTGTATTGACTCATCCATTGATGAGCTCTACTCTTCCCCAGCAGACACCATCAACAAGCTTTACAAGCTTGATACCTTAATATGATTGAGTGGAGATAAGAAAGAAGAAGATGACATCAGTGCTGACTCTCTCACCTGGCCGTTTCATCATTTGACTGCTCTACTACTGTGCTAGGCTGATTTTCATTTTTCACACAATTAATGATTCTAAAAGAAACATTTTTACAAAGTGGTATCTTTTTGAAAATAAAGTAATCCATACTTATGATAAGGCATAATTTGGATTATAGATTTCAGATACAAGAAAATAAGACCTAATCCAAATAAATAGTGCGCGACGTTTTGGCAACAGCATTGTTACCATCATTAGACAAAAGAATGGATTTATTCTTTTGTTGTTGTTGACGTGTCCAATGAAGAGCCTCAGATGTCTCCATGCATCTCTATCACAACAGCAGCAATGTCCTTATTCTTTTGTCTGATGGTGGTAATAATGCTGTTGCTGAAACATCACTCACACTTAAATTATTTGGATTAGGTCTTAATTTCTTGTATCTATAATCCAAATTGTGCTTTATCATAGTATAGATTTCCTTTTTTTTTTATAGTGTGAAATCACACTTAGAGATATGAAGTTGTTTGTGGAAACTACAGTACATATGTACTACACAGTACAACTACAGAGTAAAGATAAGAAAGAGGATAAAGTAAACTGTAATGTACACTCATGGACAAAACTTAAGGAAGTTGTACCTTTTAGCATGTATATCGGGATTCAGACAATAACTCTGAAAGATACACTCATGGACAAAACTTAAGGAAGTTGTACCTTTTAGCATGTATATTGGGATTCAGACAATAACTCTGAAAGATACACTCATGGACAAAACTTAAGGAAGTTGTACATTTTAGCATGTATATTGGGATTCAGACAATAACTCTGAAAGATACACTCATGGACAAAACTTAAGGAAGTTGTACATTTTAGCATGTATATTGGGATTCAGACAATAACTCTGAAAGATACACTAATGGACAAAACTTAAGGAAGTTGTACATTTTAGCATGTATATTGGGATTCAGACAATAACTCTGAAAGATACACTCATGGACAAAACTTAAGGAAGTTGTACATTTTAGCATGTATATTGGGATTCAGACAATAACTCTGAAAGATACACTCATGGACAAAACTTAAGGAAGTTGTACCTTTTAGCATGTATATTGGGATTCAGACAATAACTCTGAAAGATACACTCATGGACAAAACTTAAGGAAGTTGTACATTTTAGCATGTATATTGGGATTCAGACAATAACTCTGAAAAATACACTCATGGACAAAACTTAAGGAAGTTGTACCTTTTAGCATGTATATCGGGATTCAGACAATAACTCTGAAAGAAACACTCATGGACAAAACTTTAGGAAATTATAAAGTTGTACTTTTTAGCATGTATATCGGGATTAAGACAATAATTCTGAAAGGTACACTCTTGGACAAAACTTAAGGAAGTTGTACCTTTTAGCATGTATATTTAACACATGAGATAACCAAGTGTGAACAAAATTGTCTCTATCTTCTTAAAAAGAATGGCTGGCGAAATCAAAGACTTTCCACTTCCTTAATTTTTGTCCATGAGTGTATAGTGACAAGCTTTTCTAGAGAACTGGAAAATATATAATTAGAATGTACAGTAGAACCTGTAAAGGACACCTAATTGCAGAGCCAAAGTGTCCTTTAGGGAGAGATTTCCTCTTACCGGAGAGTTGCTAAATAGTAAAAATAGTAATTTAGCAAATGAAAACTGTCCTTTGTGTAGAGGTGTTCACTAGCGGGGTGTCTGCTAAAGGGAGCTTCTATTGTATACTGACAAGTAAATATATTGAACATTACAAGTATAATACAAGGCAGAAACTATCTTCCAGTTACAGAGCCAGAGTGTCCTTTAGGGAAGGTGTCCTCTTACCGGAGAGTTGCTAAATAGTAAAAATAGTAATTTAGCAAATGAAAACTGTCCTTTGTAGCGAGTTTTCCGCTAAAGGGAAGTCATATTGTATACTGACAAGTAAATTTATTGGACTTTTTTTTTCAAGTATAATACAAGTAGAACCTCTCTCTCTCTCTTCCAGAGCCAAAGTGTGCTTTAGAGGGAAGTGTTCTCTTACCAGAGAGTTGCTAATTGGGTAAAAATGGAAAGCGATGTGAAAACTGCACTTTGTATACGGGTGTCCTCCCCCTTGTAAGACAATAGTGTCTTAAAGGTTTTTGTTGTTGTTGTATACAGGTGTCCTCTTTGGTATCTAGAGATAGATTACTCTTTTTTTTTTTTTTTTCAGAATTCTAAACAACAAAAATACAAAAGAAAAAAAAGTATATAGGTCAGTTTGTAAATAAAACTAGATAAGATAAAAATCTTTGGAAAGGTACCGTTTTTGGCAGTTTGTTTTTCAGAGTGTAAAATAAAACCTTATCTTTTTCAGTAACCTTTTTTTTTTTCTCAAAAGATTTCAATTTCTTGTTCTAATTGATTTTATTATTAATTTTTTAAAATAAATACTTTTTTGTCATTTTTTATACAGTAAAGCCCCTCTATAGTGAACCCCAATGGGACAGAGCTTTTGGTTCACTATTTTCATTGGTACACTATATTCACCACGATTTGGCCATTTTTAAAACTTTTCTAAATTTTTAGACCGTATAATTAAAAAACAGCCATACAAACAGGAAAAGGCAGCCACTTAATAAAAGTTTTTAAAAAAATAGTACAGTTAAACCTGTCTATAGTGCCCTCTCTTGGGACTCACCAAAATATGGTGCTATAGAGAGGGGGTGCTATAGACAAGTCACTTTTAATTTTATTTAAAATCGGGTGCTATAGAGAGGAAGGTGCAATTTAGAGGGGGCGCTATAGACAGGTTTAACTATATCTTAAAAATTCAATTTTTACAAAAATGACAAATAACTATAGATTGGAGTCATTTTTGCTGCTGTCCAGTACATATCTTGTAGTCCTGGAGACTATCACTTTCTCCCAATCATCCCTCACCCAGAGTGATAAAGTAAATCTTGTGTTTACTTCTGTAGGCCACCCAATTCCCCCTCCCCCACTCTCTAAAGTTCTTCCTTTTCTTCAAGAAAAATAAAAAGGCAGTTATTGATTGTGAAACTGAAGGTAATCATATGGGAAAAAAATAACTTTATTTTAGAATAATACAATTGATGAGGCACAATTTGGATTGTAGAATATAAACACAAGGTAATAAGACCAAACCAAATAAATAAATAGTGTGTGATGTTTCGGTAACAGTGTTGTTACCATCTTCAGACAAGTACTGAATGCCTTCATGATGGCATTCAGTACTTTTGTCTGAAGATGGTAACAACGCTGTTACCGAAACGTCACACACTATTTATTTATTTGGATTTGGTCTTATTACCTTGTGTTTAGAATAATACAATATAATGCGGCTTATGATTGTAGAACGACATTTGAAAATTATCCTGCATGTGTTTCTTTTGAACAAAAAAATCAAAATTTATTTTAAGGAGAAATAACGATTATTTCTAACCTTAGGGATGAAGTATGATAGGATGAATTGTGAAGAGTAATGATAAACAGAAAAATAAATTCCCATCCCTGGATACTTTTTTTTTCTGCTCATCATTACCCTTCACAATTCATCCTATCATACTTCATCCCTAAGGTTAGAAATAATAGTTATTTCTCCTTAAAATAAAATTTTGATTTTTTTTTGTTCAAAAGAAACACATGCGGGATAATTTTCAAATGTCGTTTTATTTTAGAAGCTTATGATTCTTTTAAAAATTAACCAATTATCATTGCAGTAAGCCCAATAGATATTTTTTTTTTTTAAAGAATCATATACAGTATAACCTTGTTAATTCGACACGTCCCATTTCGACACTCGGCGATAATTCGACCATGTTCTGATGTCCTGACCTCCTGCCCATCAAATAACAAACAGTAATTCGACACTATCGATAATACGACACTTCCGATAGTTCGACTATTTTAAAATTTCAATAGTTTAATTTTTTTTTTTACATACAACTTTACCGCTAAAAAGGTATTACAGCGGCGGCAAGCGTCGATGATCGGCGTCCACACTTTTGGTTTCTGTTAGTTTAAGTTTCACTTTGCAGTGCCGTTGTTGTGCAATGTCGCGAGTGTTTTTGTTGTTTATTTTTTATGCTGGAATTTAGGCATCGCACGCTAATAAATAATATTATAATAATTTCAACATTGAAATATTTTAGTTATTTTAAAATTTACAAATAATTTCATTTTAAATAAATAAATCTTTATGAAATGTAGCCACAATGATTATGCGGCTGATGATTGTAAAACGAAAATTGAAATTATACCGCGAATGTTTCTTATGTAATTATAATGGACACTTTTTATTTTTCCGTTCGCCATTGCTCTTCATCTTTCACCTTTCCATACTTCATCCTTAAAAGTTAGAAATGTCGCTATTTCTCTTTGAAAATAAATTTCGATTTTTATAAAAGAAACATTCGCGGTATAATTTCAATTTTCGTTTTACAATGATTATGATAACATTTTATTTCAATATTCCATTTCCATGTTATTATAAAAGATTTAAGCACAAAATCAATAACACCTGCAGCAGCAGTGGATGTCTTTAATACAACAAAAACTTTGTTATTTAAAGCACATTTCAGAGGAAGAAAGACATGCAGGACTTTTAAAAATAGACCATCTGGAATACATCCTGAATAGGATTTCAGTGCAAAAACAAGGCATCTATATAAGAATTTTTTAAAAGATCTTCATGATTCTTTTAGAATAATATTTTTAAATTTTCTTCTTATTTTCCATATTTATTTCCTTTCAACTGCTATTTTCTTCAATTAGAACAAAATATTATTTGTAATTATTTATGTTTCAAAACTATGTATTAATGCCAATTTGTCCCTTATACTAAAAGTTATTTATGCAAATAAAATTAATACAAAAAAGTACATACACAATGGTTTCAATTAATATCATTAATTTATATTACAAAGCTATTTTTAAAAAATATTATTTTAGCGAGTTAGGTGATTAGCTAATCATCTAACCTTAATCCAACACTTCCTTTAATTCAACCGAAAGCTCTGATCCCTTGGGATGTTGAATTAAAAAGGTTCGACTGTGTATTCAAAGATATAAAGTGATTTTAAAACATCTTTATCACATTATATAATACAATGTTTACTTGAAAAAAATGGCTCTAATACCTTTTGGTTTCAAAGCACTCTTCAAGCATTGCACCTTTCAAATAAAGTTAGTGTGTTTTCTTTTCCATTTCATGTTTCCAAATATTCTTCTTAAGTCTCGACTTCCTTTTGTTTTGAACCTGTCATGCAAACCATTGCTGGCTTTAAAATTGCCATACAACCTACTCTAGGTGACTATAGGACTTCTACTGGAATTTTATAGAAAACTCTAATTACAATAATTGATTTTATTCTTCCTCTGCCATACAAATTATAAGTCAAGAGAGGGAAGGTAGAGAAGATTTCCAGTGGTTGTTGGTCGAGCTTGTAGGAGGCCAGGTACATTATTAGAGATGGTATTGAAGTGGATGGTCTCAGGTTGTTGGTCCCTTTGGAGCACTTTGTAGGAGAAAGATGCCAGGTAGAGTGGAATGGTATTGAAGAGCATGATGGGAGAATCAGCTATTTCCAGTATCTTGGTTTGTTGGTCCCTTTGAAGCCAGCTTGTAGGAGGCCAGGTACATTATTAGAGATGGTATTGAAGAGGATGGTCTCAGGTTGTTGGTCCCTTTGTAGCACTTTGTAGGAGAAAGATGCCAGGTAGAGTGGAATGGTATTGAAGAGAATGATGGGAGAATCAGCTATTTCCAGTATCTTGGTCCCTTTGAAGCCAGCTTGTAGGAGGCCAGGTACATTATTAGAGAGGGTATTGAAGAGGATGGTCTCAGGTTGTTGGTCCCTTTGGAGCACTTTGTAGGAGAAAGATGCCAGGTAGATTGGAATGGTATTGAAGAGAATGAAGGGAGAATCAGCTATTTCCAGTATCTTGGTCCCTTTGAAGCCAGCTTGTAGGAGGCCAGGTACATTATTAGAGAGGGTATTGAAGAGGATGGTCTCAGGTTGTTGGTCCCTTTGGAGCACTTTGTAGGAGAAAGATGCCAGGTAGAGTGGAATGGTATTGAAGAGCATGATGGGAGAATCAGCTATTTCCAGTATCTTGGTTTGTTGGTCCCTTTGAAGCCAGCTTGTGGGAGGCCAGGTATATTGGGAAGATATTGAAGAGGATGGCCATGTCTCAGGTTGTTGGTCCCTTTGGAGCACTTTGTAGGAGAAAGATGCCAGGTAGAGTGGAATGGTATTGAAGAGCATGATGGGAGAATCAGCTATTTCCAGTATCTTGGTTTGTTGGTCCCTTTGAAGCCAGCTTGTGGGAGGCCAGGTATATTGGGAAGATATTGAAGAGGATGGCCATGTCTCAGGTTGGTCCCTTTGGAGCACTTTGTAGGAGAAAGATGCCAGGTAGAGTGGAATGGTATTGAAGAGAATGAAGGGAGAATCAGCTATTTCCAGTATCTTGGTTTGTTGGTCCCTTTGAAGCCAGCTTGTGGGAGGCCAGGTATATTGGGAAGATATTGAAGAGGATGGCCATGTCTCAGGTTGGTCCCTTTGGAGCACTTTGTAGGAGAAAGATGCCAGGTAGAGTGGAATGGTATTGAAGAGAATGAAGGGAGAATCAGCTATTTCCAGTATCTTGGTCCCTTTGAAGCCAGCTTGTAGGAGGCCAGGTACATTATTAGAGATGGTATTGAAGAGGATGGTCTCAGGTTGTTGGTCCCATTGAATCACTTCATAGGAGAAAGATGCCAGGTAGAGTGGGATAGTATGGAAGAGAATGAAGGGAGAACAGCTATTTCCAGTATCTTGGTCCCTTTGAAGCCTGCTTGTAGGAGGCCAGGTACATTATTAGAGATGGTATTGAAGAGGATGGTCTCAGGTTGTTGGTCCCATTGAATCACTTCATAGGAGAAAGATGCCAGGTAGAGTGGGATAGTATGGAAGAGAATGAAGGGAGAATCAGCTATTTCCAGTATCTTGGTCCCTTTGAAGCCTGCTTGTAGGAGGCCAGGTACATTATTAGAGATGGTATTGAAGAGGATGGTCTCAGGTTGTTGGTCCCATTGAATCACTTCATAGGAGAAAGATGCCAGGTAGAGTGGGATAGTATGGAAGAGAATGAAGGGAGAATCAGCTATTTCCAGTATCTTGGTCCCTTTGAAGCCTGCTTGTAGGAGGCCAGGTATATTGGGAAGATATTGAAGAGGATTAAGGGAGAGTATCTCAGCTTGTTGGTCCCATTGAATCACTTCTTGGGATGCCAGGATAAGAGAGAGGAGCAGGGGTCTTATGACAATAGAAAGATGGTTTGGGGCTCAGATGGTTGAGTATTGGTTCAATAAATTCCATTTTAAATCCAAGAGGTATCTTGTGGACGTCAACAGACTAGATGTAAGAAGTCTTCAGCTGGAGGTTCACCGATATCAAGGGATGAACTTTTATTCCAAGAGGCTTGTTGCTCCGAGCAAATCATAATGAGCAAATTGATATTCTCCATCATTAGAACAATTTCTTCTTGGGATTCCCCGCAGGAGATTTGATGGTTGGTTTCCAGCAGGCAGGACTTCAGTTGATCAGAGGACTTCAAGGGACCCAACGATGAGAGCCTGGCATCAGGGAGGGGACCATCCTAACTATGTTGAGACGGACCAGTGAAAGAGATGGAATGCCCAAAGACGGTTTTTCTAGACCATGTCTAACTCATTTCAAGGCTGTAGTTCTGCCAAGTTACTTAATGGTAGTGTACCCAACAATTATGCTCACTGCAACATTAGTTAACTCTGCTGTATTAGTAGTGCCTAGGGTCAGATCCTGTACCACTCTCTATTCCAGCTACTCTGAATTATATTGGAATATGCCACGTTTTATATTACACTATTGTCTCGTTCTGTATTGCCGGGCTTAGGGACCTGATAAAAAAATTTTGAAATGAAAATGCCAATGGAAAAAGAATTTTGATAAAAAAAATGCCAATGCTTCCCTATAGCTTTAAGCCCTTAAAGGTCCCTTAGCCTGACAAAGCAAAATAAAACAATCTTGTAAATAAAACGTGGATACCCAATATAATCCGAGTATCTGAAATAAAAAATGGCACAAGGCCAAACCAGAGACACAACGGACACAACAGCTTTAACTATTGCTACCGGTAAACACAAGAGTGGGTACACTACCAAAAAACAGCCTGACAGAACTACAACAGTGAAACAAGCTAGGCACAGCCTAGGAAAAACACGCCTAAGGACATCCATCTCTGACACCAGTCAAATCTCAACTACAACAATGGAGAACAATCCTTGGATACCATTTCTTTACTTTTTTTTTTATCTAAATAATTTTAGAGTTAAATTATATTATGTGGAAAAACAAAAAAATATAGAAGAAATAGACTTACTCAAAACTCTTTGTTATTTAAAAGACATTACAGAGGAGTGAAAATAGATCAGCTGGAATGTGGCACCCTAAATAAGATTTTAATGCAAAATGAGAGACATCCATAAAGGACTTCTTCAGGATTCTCTCTCTCTCTCTTTTAAATAATATTTAAAATAATTTTGTTTTTATTTTCCATATTTATTTACATTTTAAGCCTACTATTCAATTAGATTAAAATTGTATTTATATGTTATGTACAGTATAATCATTTATATGTTCAAAAAATATGTATTAATTCCATTTTGTTCTTGACACTGAAAGTTAATCATGAACTAAAAAATAAAAAAGTACAAATGATAAGGCACAATTTGGATTATAGATTATAAACACAAGGTAATAAGACCAAATCCAACACACATACACACTATTTATTTATTTGGATTTGGTCTTATTAAAATGAATTTGTCGCATTTTAAGAGTGAATTCATGAGTTTGTCGTCGTTATAAGAGTGCTACCTTCGGCCACTCTTTTTGTTGAATTTTTACGTGAGCTTGATGAAATTGTAGCCACATGATATGGATTTAATGTTTCTATATGGATAATACAAGAGCGCATACATTCGCAGAAACATCTGTTAGTCTGCTAAGAAGCATCGTGAAGTTATTGTCACCATATTCATATATGCTAAATCCAATTGAATTTTCTTTTAGCAAAATTAAAACATCGGTAAGGTCGCTGCTTATTCGACGTGACATCACATTAGGCGAGGTTATCACTGATGCAAATCAGTAGAATTATTTCAGGAGAAAGGAAAGGATGGTTTACTTATATTCGCAAAAATTGCTTCCTGGCCATACAAGAACACCAGTTTATCCAATATAATCTGTTTCTAATTTATTTCGTGGTTAATTGCTCCTATATTAGTGTTTTGGACTTAATGTCAAATGTATTTAATTAATCTTTATGATATTGTCTTTTGATTTTTAATAATCTTATTCTTAATAGCGGCAAATTCATTTTAAAAAGTGATGAATTTATTTTTAAAATGCTATATAATTAATCTAAAAAGACCTTACAACTCTGAACACTCGGATTTTCCTGGAAAATCTCTTAAAGATTTCTTGAAAAAGCCATGTTCCACCTGTGCTGTGTGAGCAGAAGAGCTTAAATTGACTTGTTCCATTATATGTATGTTCCATATGTAAATACCTGTTTTCTTTCCACTTTTCACTCTCCACTTCTCCCATCCATATTTCCAAATCCATATTCTTATTTTCCATAGGATTATTCAAATAATAATCTGTATATATTTACCATGTGTATATAATCTTTCTCCATTTTTACCCCTTTGTATATTTCCCACTTTCATAGCTTTCTCTGTCTTGTAACCCCAAGGAGAATCCTCTGTAAGACCTGTGTGTCTTAACAAAGGCTTTTGTGTGTGTAATCTAAAAAGAATACATTAGTGAGTTAGATGAGTAGCTAATCATTATGACTAACTTTAATTCAACACACTTCCTTTAATTCAACCGGAAGCTTTGATCCCTTGGAGTGTTGAATTAAAGAGGTTCGACTGTATGTCTAAAATAGTTTTAATTTTTCATTAACAGATGAGGTTAATCAGTTGAAAAAGAAAACAAAAAGTACACCCATGATTTGTTAGATACACAATACAGTTGAGCCTCCATGAGTGGTCGCTCTTGCCAGAAGACATCTCTCTCCACAAAGGAGTTTTCATTGACAAAATGACCTTTTTTTACCAATTTGGGTGTTCATCTCTTTTAAGGGAATCCAGTTGTCAGTTCCCTATATAATACACAAAAAATATATATAACCTATTGCCAAAATATTTCATTAATTCAACCTTTAAATTTGTTCCTAAAAAAAAATTTTTTTTTTTCACTTTTCCCACAGTATTCAGTTTTCTTTTTCTATTCCTGGAAACAACCATCCTCTAATCTGGTTCCATTCTTATCCATAAATCATTGCAACCCGCTTTTTAGTCTGAACTTTTTTTATTGTTTTTTTTTCTTCAATAATTTTTATGGTGGCCTTACATGGAGACTATAGCCTTCTAAATGAGGTTATCCATAGGAAATGGAGAGTAGTTTGTAGGACAAGTATTCAGAGAATCAACATATCATCTGTTGGAGCATTCTGGAGGGATAAACCTTGAAGAATGAAAGGATAAATCAGGGACAGAAAAGAATTGTTTCTATAATCTTGATAGAGAATGTGTGGTCTGGAATTGAAGACATTAAGAGGTAAAGAACAAGGTGAAATCTTCTTTCTTATCTCCACTCAATTATATTAGGGTATCAAGCTTATAAAGCTTGAGACTTGGCAACCATCATGACTGGATGAAGTAGAATGCATCTGCCTTTGTCATCAAGACTGAGAGCACTACTCAGTGGCAGGCCAACTTAGCTCCAAAAGAAATGGCCGCCTCTGACATGAGGAACAGACACCATGTGCAGCCGCTCCTAACATGGAGTACAAATGCTGCTCATCCTGTATCCCTGGATCAGGAGCCCTTACAGAGTACTATCAGCCAGGCCAGCTGAGCCCAGGTTTTTTAGTGAGCTTGTTACTGCTCCTCCTCCTCCTTTTTCATTCGGGCTTGGGACCGGCAAAGGTGGAGTTAAGATAATCATGGTGGGTAGAAGTTGTTGACTGCTTTTACTTTAATTGCACAGCATGTCTACACATGTGAAAAGAAGTTTAAATTTTGAATTCATAAGTTTTGTCAGAGCCCCATTTGGTTACTTGTACTTACTAGTGGGATTGAAGCAAGAATCATGGAACATTTTCACATTTTATTTTTAAATTTCAAAAAGTGCCCAATGCAGGATTCAATCCTGGGTGGTAGTGATTGAAAACCAACAGTTTAGACCATCCTTCTACCGACCCGCTTCAGGAAAGTAAAAGTATACATTAGGTTATAAGTTTCTTTAAGTTACAAACAGAGGTAACAAGACCAAATCCATATTCCTGTCTTGGAAGTTTCCATTTGGTCCCAAGAAAAAAAATGCAATGACAATTGGTTAACCACAAGTTAATAAAAGACCAAGTAAATAGTCTTGTGTCAAATGTCACACACTATTTAGTCTTGTTACCTTATGTTTCTAAATGTTAAACACAAGGTAATAAGACCAAATTAATTCTAAGAATAATATTATGTGTTTCTCAGATAAATATCTTCTTCTTATCTGCTATCTTGTTTACACACTTGATAACATTAACTATTTAAAAACAAGCTGTGGTAAAATTTCTCATTCAATACTTTTGTCTGAAGATGGTAACAATGCTGTTACCGAAATGTCACACACTATTTATTTATTTGGTCTTATTACCTTGTGTTTATACTCTATAATCCAAATTGTGCCTTATCAGTTTCTAAATGTTGAATTAAACAGTAAAACCTCCATGATAGGACATTCCTGCTAGGGAATATATCTCTACAAAGAACAGCTTTTATTAGAAAAATCATAATTTTAGTACCAATTAGCAACTCTCAGGTAAGAAAACACTTTCCCTAAAGGATACTTTAGGAGCTGCAACGAACTGTTGTCCTTCACAGAGAAGTTGTCTTATTGTAAATCTGTCGAAGTTACAAAGAGAGGTTTTGGTTTTATTTAGATTTGATATCTTGCATTTAGACATAGTGTATTTGTTAGATATTTGTGCCTGTTGATTTTTCCTATATACCGTCATAGAAATTTAGAAAGTTTAATGATAAACCACAATGAATGCCAAAGTGAATATCAATGTTTATGCTAAGCCATCACTTGAAGATTTTTTTCTTTTTTGCTTATCCCTAGTACACATAGTACAGGCCATGATAATCATGGTGGGTAGAAGTAGGCGATTGCTTTTAATGTAAGTGCACATGTCTACACATGTGAAAAGTAGTTTGACTTTACACTTACAAATGTTCCAGAGCCCCTTTTGGTTACTTGCACTCGCTGGTGGGGTTGGACTTTTGCAAGAATCGGGGTCCATTGGAGCATTTTTTTTTTATTAAATCAGAAAAAAAAGTGCCCAATGTGGGAATCGAACCTGGGTCGTAGCAGTTGAAAACCAACAGTTTAGACCATCCTTCCACCAACCCCCCCCCCACTTGAAGATTCTATTTTAAAGAGTTCAGGATCTAAAGCTCTCCTCTATACATTTATTCTTTTGTCTGATGATGGTAACAATGTTGTTACCGAAGCATCACACACTATTAATCGATTTGTATTAGGTCTTCTTTTTCACCCTCCATACGTCATCCATTCATATATAGACCATCACTCTTCATATATTCAACCTTTCCATACGTCATCCAAAAGTTAGAAATATTAAATTATTTCTCTTTGAAATATAAAAAAAAAAAGAAAAGATTTTTCATAAATAAAAAGAAACTTATGCGGTAAAACTGGTTGTATAGCTTTATTAGGTCTTCTTGTTAGCAAGTTTAAATTACGGTGTATGTTGGTGACACACCATAAGTTGTTGTCCCAGAGGTTATGAAATGACTCCAGTATCTGTCCAGCCATGTGTAGGTATTGCAGTAACTCCCTGTAATTGTCCAGCTGTTTGGCCCCGTCACCCAACCTCCTGCCAACTTTCTCTTTACATGACGTAGGTTGGCCGCTGTTTTTTCACTCTTGGGGATACAAGAAATGCTGTTGCCGAAACATCACACACTATTAAATTATTTGGATTAGGTCTTATTTTCTTGTATTATAATCTATAATCCAAATTGTGCTTTATCACTCTTGGGGAATATAGCTCTCAAATTACTTATTTCAAGTTAAACCTCATTTTCCTTTTATGGATATTTTTGGTTGTAATGTATAAAACCATGTGGTCCTTTAGCTATACCTCCTTCCAATTGTCTCTTTACATGATGTAGGTTGGCTGCTGTTTTTTCACTCTTGGGGATATGTAGCTTTCTTACCTCTCAGATTACTCATTTCAAATGGACATCTCATTTTCATTTTTATGGATATTTTTTTTATTGTAATGTATAAAACCATGTGGTCCTTTAGCTATACCTCCTTCCAATTGTCTCTTTACATGACGTAGGTTGGCTGCTGTTTTTTCACTCTTGGGGATATATAGCTTTCTTACCTCTCAGATTACTCATTTCAAATGGACATTTCATTTTTATGGATTTTTTGTTTGTAATGTATAAAACCATGTGGCCCCCCCTTACCTACACCTCATAAAGTAAAGCTTTGTAAAATCAAATCTCCTATTTAGATCCCCTTATAATGAATCCTTGTACATTGAAACCTCTTATTACCTACAAATATATTGTACAGTAAAACCCTGTACAGTAGAACCTCTCTGTAAAGAACACCTAGTTGCAGAGCCAAAGTGTCCTTTAAAAAGAGGTGTCCTCTTACCGGAGAGTTGCTAAATAATGGTAATTTTAGCAATGAAAACTGTCCTTTATAGAGAGATGTCCTCTAGCGTGAGTGTCCTCTCATGGAGTTTCTACTGTATATTAAAACTCTAAACAATATAGCCTTGTACAGTCAAATTTTTACAATAAAACATAATTAAAAAAAAAACCTCTATTGTGCAACTGAAAGTTGCTGATGGCCTGTGCCATCTATCGGAATAAATATCAACTATTCTTGTTGGATTTTAAATTATTCCAGAAAACGTGTCCGTGATTAGCTTTTCTTGATTAATCAAGAATGGGTTATTTGACCAATTCTGGAATAATTAAAAATCAACGAGAATAGTTGATATTTATTCCCAAAAAATGGCACAATCCATCAGCAACTTTCAGTTGCACGATAAGGAGATGCCTTTTTTCCATAATTTATGCACCTTATCCCAGTACAGTTTCACATTTGTACTATTTTTTTCACACTATATTAAAAGCTCGTACAATAAAATTGTACATTAAAACCCCGTATAGTAAACTCTGATCACAAACTTATCATAGCCTCCCATGAGATACCATATGAAAGGACACTCACACTTAAGGACACCTCTTTATAAAGCACAGTTTTCATCGCCAAATTGACCATTTTTGCTATTTAGTAACTCTCCAGTAAGAGGACACCTCTTACTAAAGGACATTTTGGATCTGCAATTAGGTGTTGTCCTTTACAGGGAGGTTCTACTGTATCTATAATCTATATTCCAAATTGTGCTTTATTATTCGGAAAAACTTATCTTTAGGGTACCCTAATCAGCCCTGCATCAGCTGGTATTGTAAGCTTTGAATTGCACTTGTTTGGAGCAAGTTTGTTACACAAGCGGAAGTTTCCCACTTTGTTTATGTTTAGAGAGTCTTGATACACAAAGTAATAAGACCAAAACCAAACTAATAAATGGTGTGTGATGTTTCAGTAACATAGTTGTTACCATCATTAGACAAAGGTACCGTTTGATGGTAACAACGCTGTCACCGAAATGTCGCACACTTTATTTGGATTTGGTCTTATAACCTTGATCTTCAAATTTCTAATCCAAATTGTACTTTTTATCAGAATATCTATTCTCATGCCCAGCAATGGCCGCAGCCTTGCAGAAAATTGACATAGACCCAGAGCAGCAACTTTACACACCCAAGATAGTGGACATTGCGACTGCTGTAATAGAGATGTATGGAGACATCTGAGGCTCTTCTTTGGACATGACAACAACAGAATATCTGATACTTTAGCTGTTTAAAGTTTATATGTTAATTTGTAATTATTCTTTTTTTTTTTAATTCATAGAAGCATTTTTCTGGCAGACAATAGTCAATTTTTGTATCATCATTTTTGAATTAGTTTCTTATTTTTTTTCTTAGTTAGTTATCAAATCATTTTGAAATTGTAGTTTTTTTCTTTGTTTTGTTGTGTTCCTTTTTAAGCAATAAAATATATAGAACTAAGGTGTAATATTCAATTCAAGCATATGGAACCAAAATTGATTCATTTTTTAAAACGAAGCAAAATCATAAGCTTATACAACTTTCACTTTTTCATACAACTCCGCCTTTGCCGGACCCAAGCCCGGATGAAAAAGGAGGAGGGGGAGCAGTAACAAGCTCACTATAAAACCTGGGCTCAGCTGGCCCGGCTGATAGTACCCTGTAAGGGCTCCTAATCCAGGGATACAGGATGAGCAGCGTTTGTACTCCATGTTAGGAGTGGCTGCACATGGCGTCTGTTCCTTATGTCAGAGGCTGTCACTCAATAGTGCTCTCAGTCTTAATGACAAAGGCAGACACATTCTACTTCACCCAGTCATGATGGTTTCAAGCTTTACAAGCTTGATACCCTAATATGATTGAGTGGAGATAAGAAAGAAGAAGAAGAGACTTTTTCATTAAGTAGCCATGAGAGAGACTCTAGCCTAAAATACAAGGAAAATCCTGGTCTCTCCTGAAAACAATTGGTTACATATTGGAGGTTTTTGATTAGGTTGTCAGTTTTGATTTTATAAAAGTAATTGATGGGAGAACTGGTCATTCAATAGATGGAATTGTATTTGAGAGTTTTAGCCCAGATGTCTTAGATTCTTTTTTCTCTCTTGAAGTTTTTTTTTTTTTTTTGCTTATCCCTAGTACACGTGGTACAGGCCATGATAATCATGGTGGGTAGTTAGCGACTGCTTTTACTGTAAGCACATCACATGTCTACACATGTGAAAAGCAGTTCGACTTTTCACTTACAAATGTGCCAGAGGCCCCGTTTGGTTACTTGCACTCGCTGGTGGGGTTGGACTTTTGTAAGAATCGGGGGCCATTGGAGCATTTTTTTTTTTTTAACAGAAAAAAGTATCCAATGCAGGAATTGAACCCGGGTCATAGTGGTCGAAAACCAAACGGTTTAACCAACGTTCCACCGACCTCCCCTCTCTTGAAGTGATAAGACACAATTTGGATTATAGATTATAAACACAAGGTAACAAGACCAAATCCAAATAAATAAATAGTGTGTGATGCTTCGGTAACATGCCTTGTTACCATAGATCAATACTTTTGTCTGAAGATGGCAATAACGCAGTTACCAAAACGCTACACACAATTTATTTATTTGGATTTGGTCTTATTACCTTGTGTTTCTCTCTTGAAGAAATTCTCATGGTTTATCACCAATATTTGTACGAAAGTTTTTTTAATATCATGTCTTGTAGCATTCTGAAATCATTTGCTTTATTATTATTTTAACCATACAAACACAATCTTAGATTTTTTATAATTAGAATTGAATCAAATTTCCAAGGAAAATGCAGTTAGTTTTTCTTGATAATTCAATAAAGGGCATTGGCCAATTTCCAGATAAGCAGAATCAATATCAGGTTCATTTCCCCCCCTCTCCCCTGATTCATAGTAAGTCATCAGAGAAATTTTGCTGTATGTGATAAGATTGATTCTCTTCATTTATGTCACCATTCTTATAATCTTGTTTGAAGCAATTTTCAAGGAATTCTTTAAATAGCTCTTCTTCTTCTTTTTTTTTTTTTGAGAATCCAATTGGATGGGAAAGATCATCATATTAGATAGAATGAAGTAATCTTTGGAAAAAATGGGGGAAACATATTTGAATTAGTTCTTTGATGGGTTTGTTGGCTGATTATTGTTTTAATGGGGTGGAGCCTGGCAACTGAAGGAAAGGATTCTTCTCTCAGCAGGTGAGATGGTGAACAGATGTTCTTGTATTCTCTTAAACTTTGTCCCTCAGTGGTTTCCAAAACTGAAGAGGACAGTTAGAAGACTAATCCTGATAGTTGACAACCCTAGTACATGTGGTACAGGCCATGATAATCATGATGGGTAGAAGAAGGCGACTGCTTTTACTGTTAGTGCACCACATGTCTACATATGTGAAAAGCAGTTCCGAATTTGCACTTACAAATGTGCCAGAGCCCCGTTTCTGGATATAGGGTCAAGAACTTTTCGTGACATTATTTAAAAACTAGTCTTTGCATCTGGTGAACTGAGATGCATGACATTTTTCTCAGATTTGTCATATTAAAGAAAAATTCTCTTTTTTTTTCCTGAAAAATTTACTTGGTTAATTATGAGAGAATATTAAAAATATATATTTTTTTATATAGTGTGCTCAAGCAATGCTTAATGCCTGTTGTAGAAATGCTTGACAGCTTCCTATATTTTATTTATTACCAGTTGCAAACAAGACACGCTATATCTGATCTGGATAATTGCGCGTGAAACTATTTACAATAATTATAGTAGAGAAAAGTCGGTGGACGAGTGGGTAATCCCCTCAATTCCCGTCATGAACCGGGATTGAATCCCGCGTTAAAATTTGTTTAATATGTGAATAACCTTCACATATTATTCAATGTTCAATTATCATGAACTAGGTTGCTCTTGCTGAGCGGTACCTATTTATGTGAATTTGAACCAGGCGATTGTAGTAGAGTAGGTAATGATCTGTGATATATTATTACTCTACTCTGTATTATTTATCATCATCTTGTAAACAACGAGATACGTGCAATAGAATGTGTACGAGTGTAAGAATTGTAAATAGAATAAAATAATTATAGTAGCTTAAAAATAGTGTATCTTTTATTTATCTTTATATATATATATATATATAGTGCGATTTCTTACAAAATTTCACCATTAATATTTAACAATTAATAGAAACGTATCAAATGGCGACGAAGAATTAACGTAAGTATGGCCACCACTAATTTAAATTATCCAAGGTTTCGTGAAGGTGAAGATCTAAATTGTTATTTGGAACAATTAGAAGAATGTTTTAAATTGAACAAAACATTAGAAGCAGACAAAGTATCTGTGTTATTAACGTCTATTGATGTTAATGTTTATAAGACTTTGCGCGATTTGTTGGTACCCAGAAGGCCAAGTGACCTTAAATATAAAGATTTAGTAGAGGTTTTAACCAACCATTTATATCCAATAAAAAATAAGCACTATGAAAGATATTTATTTCACAAGATTGTACAAAAAGAAAATGAGCCTGTGGGAAAATTTGTTTTGAGGCTTAAATCTCAGGCAGACAAGTGCAAATTTACTGACATAAATGAAAATTTGTGTGATCAATTTGTAAGTGGTTGCTTCGATGAAGCTACGCTTAAAAGGCTGCTAAGTGAACCATTTTTAACGTTTGATAGTGCAATAAATATTGCAAATTCTGTAGAGGCAGCGAAGTCACAAGTAAATTTGATGAAAAATCCTGGTCATGATATTGATAAGTTGAAAGCCAGATCTAAAAATTTTAAATTCCCATGTAAATACAATAATCCTTGTAAAATTTGTGGAAAGTCTAACCACGATACGAAGTTATGCAAATTTAAAAATGCTCAATGTTATATTTGCAATAAGAAAGGGCACATTGCTCCAGTATGTTGGAATAAAAAATCGGCCCAAAATTCTGGAATGAATAAACCCAATCAGAATAAATTGAATACTATTCAGTGCAACACATTAGAAAACGCACCAAAAATAATGGTAAACGTTAAAATTGAAGATGCAGACACTATAATGGAGGTTGACACTGGTGCAGACGTGTCTGTAGTTTCAAAGAAATTTTTTCTTACAAATCTCAAAAATGTCACTCTAGAGAAATACAGTGGACATTTGAAAAGTTTTTCAGGAAATTTGATTCCAGTTTTTGGAAAATGCTTGGTAAATGTTAGTTACAAAAACTATCAGGAAAAACTACCCCTAATTGTGACAGGCCAGTTTAATAACCAAACGCCGTTACTGGGCAGAAATTGGATAAGAATTTTAAAAGCTGATTGGCCCAATTGCGTTTTTGATATCTGTAATAATATAAATGTAATTTCAAATTTAGAACTGTTTTTAGAAGTATATAAGAGAGTATTTGAAAATAAAGATTTACCAATTCAGGGCATTAAAGGTTCAATATCATTGAGGCCAAATGCAAAGCCCAAATTTTTTAAATTTAGACCAGTACCCTTTTCCATTAAAGAGAAGATAGACAAAGAACTAGACAGACTTGAAAAAAGTCAAATAATTGAAAAAGTTAATGCTAGTGATTGGTCTACGCCTTTAGTAACGGTAATAAAGTCAAATGGAGAACTACGTTTGTGTGGTGATTTTAAAAATACTTTGAATAATTGCATTGAAGATGAGAAATATCCATTACCTACTATAGAAACTATGTTGGGAAATCTAGGAGGAAACAAGATTTTTACCAAATTGGATCTCTCCTCCGCATATCATCAAATTGAAATGGATGAAGCATCAAAAAATCTGCTAGTGGTATCTACCCATAGAGGACTTTACCGATATAATAGATTGCCCTTTAACATCAGTCCAGCTTCAGCCATTTTCCAGAGGTGTATGGACAGCCTTTTTCATGATGTTCCCAACACGGTGATATACTTAGATGATATTTTCATTGGTTCTAAAGATGAACAAGAACATTACAGAATTCTAAAAATGATCTTCGATAAATTGAAAGAGCTAAATTTCACCCTTAATAAAGAAAAATGCTTATTTTTAAAAAAAGACATTTGTTTTCTAGGTCATATTATAAATGAAGATGGTGTTAGACCAGATTCAAAGAAATTGGAAGCATTAGAAAGGTGTAAAAAGCCTTTCGACAAAACATCATTGAAGAGTTTTCTAGGGATGTTGAGCTTCTATTCAAAATACATACCTAATATGTCAACCTTGGCTGGTCCTCTTTATCAACTCCTAAAGAAGGACAATCGTTGGAAATGGTCTAGCCAATGCGAAAAGGCATTTCTGAATTTGAAGTTAACTCTATTAAATTCCCAGGCGCTTATTCACTATTCAATGAAGCTTCCATTAACTTTAACCTGCGACGCATCTGCCTATGGCATAAGTGGGGTCTTGTGTCATATTGTGGAAGGGGAAGAGAAGCCAATCACCTTTGTTTCCAGAACATTGTCAAGTGCAGAAGTCAAATACTCTCAGACTGAGAAAGAAGCACTTGCTATTGTGTTTGCAACTTCCAAACTGAGACAATACTTGTTTGGGAGAAAATTTGTGTTAAAGAGTGATCATAAAGCTTTAACGACTGTTTTTGGAAACAAAAGACTTCTTCCGCCTTTAATTGCAAATCGCTTGCATAGGTGGGCTTTAGAGTTGTCAAATTTCGATTTCGATATTAGATATACAAATAAAGATACCATGCTCTGTGCGGATGCATTTTCAAGACTTCCACTTGAGGAAATAAATTCAAGGGAAGACAACATTGATTTGGTGACACATGATATATCATTTTTAAATGTAACTCCATTGGACCACCTCATTATTGAAGAAGAAACCAATAAAGATCCGGTTTTAAATAAGCTCAAGGAATATTTATTAGAAGACCCTCAGTTAGCAAAAAAGGATGAAACAATGAAACCATTCCTTTCAAAATTGGAAAATTTTTCTGTACTGCAGGGATGCATTTTTGTTGATTCTAGGGCAGTGATTCCAAGAACCTGTCAAGATCAAATGTTGAAGTTACTTCATCAAAGTCATATAGGAATCAATCGCATGAAATCTCTAGCCAGATCTTCGGTTTGGTGGCCGAAAATGGATAGTCAAATTGAAGAGTTTGTGAAGGAATGTTCTCCCTGTATGCATCATCAGACAGCTCCTCCTGCTGAGAACACACCTTGGCCCAGGACTAACCAACCGTGGCAGCGAGTTCATGTTGACCATTTCTATTTCAGAGGTGATTGTTATTTATTAGTAGTAGATGCAAATTCAAATTGGATTGAAGTATTCCCAGCTAGAGGTACTACTTCGCAAGAAAATATTAAGCTTCTACGGGAGTGTTTCGCCAGGTATGGATTACCGCAATGCTTAGTGTCTGACAATGGCCCCCCCCTTCAATTCGATTGAATTTAAGGAGTTCTTACGGAAAAATAATGTATACCACTTAACCTCGCCAGCATATAATCCCTCGTCTAACGGAATTGCTGAAGTTTCGGTAAGAATAATAAAAAAATCTCTGGAAAAGTCGTTAGAAGAATCTCCAAACTCAAATATGGACTGTATTTTACAAAATGTTCTGTTTAATTATAGAAATACGCCTACCTCTTTAGATAAGCCTCCTGTAGAACGTCTCCTAAGTTATGTGCCTAGAACATTTGTAAATTGCTTGAACTCTGAATTTATCCAGAAGACTTTTGGGAGAAATGAGTGTGGAAGGCGACATTTTCAAGTTGGAGATAAAGTGCTGTTTACAAGAGTAATACAAAATAGGCGCAAATGGTTCAAGGCCCAGGTGATACGACGACTAGGTTACAATGTTTATCTAGTAAAGAACCTAAAAGGCACATTTAAAGTGCATGTCAATCAGATGAGGACAGGTTCAGATACCAAATATGCTGAAGATTCTGATTGGACCTTGGACAACGCTGGAGCAGGACCTCACCGACTGGAACAAGACCCTCAAATTTCCACATCACCTCCGCCTAGGAGATCTACCCGACCTCGATGCCCTCCTTGCCGGTTTTCTCCAACTATGAACAATATAAGGAAGGAGGAATGATCTGTGATATATTATTACTCTACTCTGTATTATTTATCATCATCTTGTAAACAACTAGATACGTGCAATAGAATGTGTACGAGTGTAAGAATTGTAAATAGAATAAAATAATTATAGTAGCTTAAAAATAGTGTATCTTTTATTTATCTTTATATATATATATAGTGCGATTTCTTACAAAATAATTTTCACCATTAATATTTAACAATTAATAGAAACGTATCAGGTAACAGAATTATCAAAAATAAAATAAACAATATAAAAACAACAAGAAAAAGAGCATTGAATAAACATACGCATTAAACAAATAAGGGGAGAGAGGAGTGAAGGCAGCCCAAAAACATTGTGGAATTCTCCCCCAGTTCCTATTCGAGAGTTAAAATCACCAGCGAGTACTATTTCGTATCCCTGGGATAGTATTTCTTCAATTAAGCTAGATAATTTACATTAGTTTGATTTTATAGTTTTGTTTGAAGGAAGATATGTAAATATTAGGCATACTTTGCATAATGAATTTGATTTGAAATAAATTATTAGTAAATGTACCTATATCAAGGGGGGATTATAGACCTCTCTCTAAAAACAAAAGGCCTCAAGATTCTTTAATGCCAATGTCTGAAAGAAATTGTGAAAACAAACTGTGGATAGAGTAGAACCTCCATGAGAGGACACTCTTGCTAGAGGACACCTCTCTACAAAAGATAGTTTTAACATTGTTAAAACTGATGAAGAACAATATGGATTATAGAATATAGCTACAAGAAAATAAGACCATTTTTACTATTTATCAACTCTCTGGTAAGAGGACACCTCTCCCTATTATTTCACAGTAGAACTTCCATGAGAGGACACTTCTCTACAATGAACAGTTTTCATACCAAAATGTCGATTTTACTAATTAATACTTTTTTTTTCAAGTAAAAGGACACCTCTGTAAAATACATTTTGGCTCTAACTAGGTGTGTGCTCTTTTACAGAGAGGTGTGTTTTACTGCACAAGAGGTATGGAGATGGGAAGAGAAAGGATGAGAATGGAATTCCTGGTTAATTTTGGGAGAAGACGTTATAAAGTAATGGAAAGACTGGTCCTGGAAGGACAAGAATGCTACATCATCAACAGATAACTCACATATTCATTGGATAAGCAAAAATGTCCCAATTTTCTGTAGCTCCTATAGCACCTACTACTAAATTGGGTTGGCTTGTTTCTAGGAAAAATCAATTCAAGTTATGAAGTGTCAAATACTTCAATGTGGTCAATTACTGTACTACTAATCTTACAGGAGCTCCATCTATGATTCCTTTGATGAATCTGTATAAGACTGGTGGGGTTTTAATAAAGCTTGTGTGTGTATTTACGACTATCTCTCTAGATTCCAGTATGGGAAAACTCTGGGAATGTGAAAATACCCCAATTTCTAAAACCCAGTTAGGTAAAAGTGATGCTTGCAAAATATTATTTGAAGTAAAGGCTAAAAAAAGGAGGATGACAGATGTGCTCCCTTTCAAATCAATTTCAAGTGGTTTACAATATTGAGAATGTTTATTCTTTATAAAATATATTCAGATTCTATTCATTCAACATCTGTATTATTAACTCCAATATTTTACTGGTCATCTTAGTCGGGGGTAGCATGTTGGATTCTGTTATTTCTAAATTCAATCTTTATTTTGGCAAAATAATCCTAAATCTCTAAATTCAATAAAATTTATTTTAATACACCTAAACACAAGGTAATAAGACCAAATCCAAATAAATAAATATTTATAATCTATAATCCAAATTGTGCCTTATCATTTTAATACACTCAAATTCAATATTTCTGTGAAATTATAATTTTTTTTCAAATAATTACAATTTGTTATTTTACTACATTGTATTAATTTAATTCAATGTTTATAATTCTTTGAAAATAACTTAAAAAAAAAAAAAAGTGCCTTATCATTTAAAAAAATTGTTTCAAGAACCTTTTTGGTTTTATTAAGACTTAAAAATCTGAATCAAGTATTAAAAAAATCTAATCAAAATCAAGGCAAGTAGACAATTGCTTCTTTATATTATTTATTGAACAATTAAACCTATAACAAGACTTAGAACAAAACACTATAAAGGAATGACAATACATCCAGATGGCACAAGAACCTATAGAACATGCAACAACTGTCCTGGTGTGGAACTAACACCTACCCACATATTCTCATGCCCAGCAATGGCCGCAGCCTTGCAGAAAATTGACATGGACCCAGAGCAGCAGCTTTACACACCCAAGATAGTGGACATTGCTGCTGCTGTGATGGAGATGCATGAAGACATATGAGACTCTTCTTTGGACACGACAACAACAACAATTAAACCACAACAGTACTGTTAATTGGGACTGCAGGTTTGGGAGATTTAATTGGGACAAATTTTTCAAAGTTTCCTGGTTAGGCTTACATCATATACAGTAGAACCTCCCATTAGTGGACACCTCTCTACAAAGGACAGTTTTCATTTACAAAATTACCATTTTTACTATTTAACAACTTTCTGGTAAGAGGACACCTCTCTACAAAGGACAGTTTTCATTTACAAAATTACCATTTTTACTATTTAACAACTTTCTGGTAAGAGGACACCTCTCTACAAAGGACAGTTTTCATTTACAAAATTACCATTTTTACTATTTAACAATTTTCTGGTAAGAGGACACCTCTCTACAAAGGACAGTTTTCATTTACAAAATTACCATTTTTACTATTTAACAACTTTCTGGTAAGAGGACACCTCTCTACAAAGGACAGTTTTCATTTACAAAATTACCATTTTTACTATTTAACAATTTTCTGGTAAGAGGACACCTCTCTACAAAGGACAGTTTTCATTTACAAAATTACCATTTTTACTATTTAACAACTTTCTGGTAAGAGGACACCTCTCTACAAAGGACAGTTTTCATTTACAAAATTACCATTTTTACTATTTAACAATTTTCTGGTAAGAGGACACCTCTCTACAAAGGACAGTTTTCATTTACAAAATTACCATTTTTACTATTTAACAACTTTCTGGTAAGAGGACACCTCTACAAAGGATAGTTTTCATTTGCAAAACTACCATTTTTTACAATTTAACAACTTGCTGGTAAGAGGACACCTCTCTACAAAGGACAGTTTTCATTTGCAAAATTATCATTTTTACTATTTAGCAACTTGCTGGTAAGAGGACACCTCTCTACAAAGGACAGTTTTCATTTGCAAAATTCCCATTTTTTACTATTTAGCAACTCGCCGGTAAGAGGACACCTCTCTACAAAGGACAGTTTTCATTTGCAAAATTACCATTTTTACAATTCAGCAACTCTCCGGTAAGAGGACACCTCTCCCTAAAGGACACTTTGGCTCTGCAATTAGATGTTCTTTACAGGGAGGTCCTACTGTATTTGCATATTTGCAGCATTAGAGTCAATTTGAGTGATGTTCAGCCTTACCTCATTTCTTGTATCAACGATGAGAAATGTGGCAGATGTTATCAAGATAAGCCACTGACGTACTTTATGTCAAAGGAAGGCTGTAGGGTGATGAGCAAAGTCTAACTGAGGGGGAAAAAACCCATATCAATGTACCTCAAGGACAAGTGAACGGTTGTTATCAGTGAATTTTGGTGTTTATTTGGCAACCCTGCTTGTGAGATAAGTCCTTTTTGCCCCGGCAGGCAGATCTGACGGATGGAGGTTTGCAGGCCAATGGAGAGGAAGAAGCGCCACCACCACCACGCCACAGCCAGCCCTGGTCCCAGCATGCTAGTCATGGTGAGTTTCTGGACCAATCCATCCCACCCTCTATATAATGTATATACAGTACCAATTATACCTACATTTACTGGAATGCCAAAATTTTGAGCAGTCTCACTCTATGTATGTGTATATTTGAAATACAGTAGAACCTCCATATGAGGACACTCACACTATATGACACCTCTCTATAAAAGGACAGTTTTCATCACCCAAAATACAATTTTTTACTATTTAGCAATTCTCTGGTAAGAGGACACCTCTCCCTAAAGGACACTTTGGCTCTGTGACTAGGTACCCTTTACAGAGAGGTTCTACGGTACTCTAGAAAATATATATATATCTCACAAATCATTATTTAACATACTTCTTCATAACCCTTCTTGTTAAGGTGGTCTGTCCTAAACCACAACTGAAGAGGTCAAACATTGTTTGGATTTCTAGACAGTTAGCTATGAACTTGCTGGGATTTATACTTCTTGTAGTTTCTATTCTTGAAAGGAAGTGGTTTGAGATGACCCATTCTTAATTGTCAGAGCATGATACTGTCTTTCCCATTCAGGTTACATTCCATTTCTCCTGGTTACCTTTGTAATGGTTGTTTTCTATGGATATTTTCTCCATTCTTTGATATTTGCCATCTTCATTATTTTTGGTCAATGGTCCCATGTAGTTTTCTGAGTAATGAATGTATGTGAGTCACATTGAGGCATCCATCATACCTCCCAATGACTATTTTCTTGAACTCTGCCAATTTGTCATCAATGGTCTTAGCAATTAGCATACACATTCAATTTGAAGTTTATTAACCCCTTTGTTGTATATACCTTTGCTGACAAAATTTTGAAAACTTGTTCTATTAGTTTGGTACAGTAGAACCTCCCTTGAGAGAACACTCGCGGTAGAAGACACCTTCTTAAAAGGACAGTTTTCATTTGCAAGATAGCCATTTCTACTATTTAACAACTCTCCAGGTAAGAGCATACCTCTCCATAAAGGACACTGTAGCTCTGCAATTAGGTGTCCTTTACAGGGAGGTTCTACTGTATTTGAAAGTAGGGATATAAGCTTGCTCATTTTCTGGAATCCCCAAAATGGAATTAAATTATTGATAATTATGAAGTTTTTTTTATAACCTTTCTCTTGTCTCAAGTTTCTTGATATGAGGGTTGATTATTAGCTCTTTGCATAATCAAGCCTGGTTTGTTGTGCCTTTAGGAGAGAAAGGTTTTTTTTTTTTTTGACAATTTAAATTAAATATATTGATATCTCTTGTTTGTTTGTGTGTGTGGGGGGATTAAATTATTTACACTAGAACCTTTTTATTTAAACCCTGACTTTAAGAGTTTTTAAAATCCCACTGAAAACTCACACTGAAAACTAATTCCAGTTCCCCACCATGCACAATAAAACCCTGAATGCCATACATTCCACAAAACCATGGTCTTTAGGACACAAACCTGAAAAAGTTATCATACTGAGACATTATTTAGCTGGTACTTAAGTCTGGTCATCTACGGACAATGACTTTCCAGAATGGTTGCAAGGTTCTCCCACTATGTTCCAAGTGTCAACCTTCAACCCCAAAACACATTATTGACTGTATTGAATAATCCATTGATGAGTTCTACTCATCCCTGGCAGACACCATCAACAAGCTTTACAAGCTTGATACCTTAATATGATTGAGTGGAGATAAGAAAGAAGAATGGAGCTGGTAACATCCTGCCTCAACAGTCATATTGTAGGGATAAACATAGCAACAAGACTTTATTTATATCTTTTGAAGGAACTTCTAATTTTGGGCATTGTTAGTTCAGTGATGTTTACATCCTTTGTCTACTTCCTTCCTCTTTATTGGTGTGTCGCTACTACTAGGTTTGTCTAAGTATTACGATAGCTCTATATTTACATATTTCCTATGTAATTGCATATTCTCATTTCTTTATCCCCTCCCACCTATTGCTGTATCTCTCAAAAGAATGGGAGGGTTCACCACTGATGAACCAGACCCTCCCTTTAATTTTTCCATTGCAGTAAGGGCAGTAGAAATTTTGTTTATTTTTAAAAAGAATCATATGCGTCTATAATAGTTTGATAGTTTTGATAACAGATGGCACGCTAATGCATCATAATATCTTTGTATTGTCATTTAAAAAATAATTTTCCCAATAAATGTTTGAGCTACTAAAGAGAGCCGGTGAAGCCGGCTGTTTTTCCCCCTCACTTAGTGAATGGATGGCAGCAGCTCTGTCCACAGGGCCACCCTATGTTGTCCAATGGTCATTTGGTCGACATGCGCAGAGATCTCCTGGACCAGCCCCTTTCAGCGATGAACCAGCAGCTGTGGCCGAGCGCAACGGTTGCGACTACACAGTCCGTATCACAAAGGAAATGGCCATGAAAGGCCATGCACCCCGGCCTGTCAGGGTCTACGCAGATGGGATCTACGATCTCTTCCACGAAGGCCATGCGCGGCAGCTACTCCAAGCCAAGAAAGCCTTTCCTAATGTCTACCTTATTGTAGGAGGTAGGTGGCTCTTTTTATTGTTAACCTTTTGTTTTTGTTCAGGTATCTTTTACCTTAAACCAGAATCAATTATATACTTCTGTCTTCTATCTCATACTATTTGCATAAACAGAAATATGCAAATGAGGAAATATGAATATGATATCTAAATATACTCATGTAAAAAACTTATGAAAAACTTAATGAGTGAAATGATGTTTCCAAATCATCTAGTTTTATTTATTTTTAAAGAATAAATGAGGCAATTATGTTCACACTTATCTGAACTAAGTGTTAAAAAAAAATCTGTATTAAAATGAAATCTATACATTTAAACAAATCTGAGTAGCTAAATATAGGCAGCTTCATGAAGGAGATGGGAATGATGAGTAAACATATGTCTGAAATTGTTAGAAGAATCTGGAGAACATGCGGTGGTACTTGGGCTTCAGATGAGGAATGTTCCAAACATGGAGAACTTCCTGCTGTTCTTGCTAATAATCCTAACATGGATACAGTTCTGGATTTTGATTTTAATGGAGGGAAGCATTGTTTTTTAAATCAAAAGTTACAGTAAAAGCAGTCGCCAACTTCTACCCATCATGATTATCATGGCTTTTACCCACATGTACTAGGGATAAAATAATAATAAACAAATTTATCATTAGGTGTTTGATGAAGGTAACGAGACTGTTACCAAAATGTCACCAGTTTGTATGTTGTCACCTCCTCCCAGTTGGCTTAGTTGTTTAGGTAGAGGTGGGAGCTCTGATCAGGAGACCCAGCTTCACCAAAATAGCACCACAATTGTTTTTGTAGCTTGTTTACTTCCAAGACTTTCTTTTTGGCACCACTCTCTTTCTTTTCTCTTCACTCTCTTGATTTGCATAAATGTACATTTGTTATCTGTGTTTCATCAAATTCATTCCGATTGTTTAGACCATGATATACTTGTGTTTTAATTTAATAAAATTTTTACAAACAATGCCCCCCCCCCCCCATCTGCCCCTTTTCAATGAAAATTTATTATCATCCCTAGTACACATGATACAAGCCAAGATAATCATCTTCTTCTTCTTTCTTATCTCCACTCAATCATATTAGGGTATCAAGTTGTGACCCTTGATGGTGTCTGTTTGACAACCATCATGACTGGGTGAAGTAGAATGCATCTGCCTTTGTTATTAAGACTGGGAGCACTACTCAGTGGCAGGCTGACTTAGCTCCAAAATAAATGGTCGCCTCTGACATGAGGAACAGATGCCATGTACAGCCTCTCCTAACATGGAGTACAAACACTGCTCATCCTGTATCCCTGGATCAGGAGCCCTTACAGGGTACTATCAGCTGGGCCAACTGAACCCAGGTTTTTTAGCAAGCTTGTTACTGCACCCTCCTCCTTTTTCATCCGAGCTTGGGACTTGCAAAGACGGAGTTAAGATAATCATGGTGGGTAAAAGTTGTTGACTGCTTTTACTTTAATTGCACTGCATGTCTACACATGTGAAAAGAAGTTTGAATTTTGAATTCATAAGTTTTGTCAGAGCCCCATTTGGTTACTTGTACTCACTGGTGGCATTGAAGAAAGAATCATGGGCCATTTTCACATTTTATTTTTAAATTTCAAAAAATGCCTAATGCTGGATTCAATCCCAGATTGTAGTGATTGAAAACCAACAGTTTAGACCATCCTTCCACCGACCCGCTTCAGGAAAGTAAAAGTATACATTAGGTTATAAGTTTCTTTAAAATCTGGAAGAAAATGTGCAAGATGAAATATAAAATATAGGTGTTAAATATTCTGAATTTTAAATTAGGATTTTTAAAATCTAAACTCAACTCTTGGTTTTTAATAGATTTAACAGGGAGTCTAATAAAATATAGGGATTGCCTTCATTTTTGGGTAATTTGTGAATTTACTTTGGAACTTGTTCTCCTGACTATAGGTGACCATAAACTGAAGAACCCTTCTTTATCCTGGTAAATCAGATCTCTGTACATGGTGCAGTCCAAGATTGGAGTAGAAAACCAAGTTTGGGTTTAGATTGCGCTACCATCAGGATCTGGCTGGTGACTGCTTGGAACTATAGTCACAGTTATTGACTGTATTGACTCATCCATTGATGAGCTCTACTCTTCCCCCGGCAGACACCATCAAAAATCTCAAGCTTTACAAGCTTGATACCTTAGTGTGATTGAGTGGAGATAAGAAAGAAGAAGAAGAAGATAGTGACAGTTTAGGGAGAGGTTCAACAGCATGGCTATGTCAGCTAGAAGTGCCACCAATCTGTTCTCTAGTTGGTGTAAATGGTTGTTACTCTGGGCGGGGCAATATGTCCATCTGCTGATTGGCGAGAATTGTATCTTGGCTTCTGTCACTTGGCCTATATTCTCTTCTACTTTCCCTGTTTCACACGTGGTTCAATCTATTAGACAATTAAAGATGGTGATACTGGAGTAAGATTAGGTTAGAGTATATGACTATATCTGATGTATATTATAAACTTTTAACATCATCACTTTGCATCATTCCTGAATGTATATGATTGCAGATAGTCTTTGTTTATAGTTGTTCTCTTACTATCTATTTTTAAAATGTCTCAAACTGATTTTTTACATGTGTAGACATGTGGCGGTGCACTTACAGTAAAAGTAGTTGCCTACTTCTACCCACCATGATTTTCATAGCCTATTCTATGTGTACTAGGGATAAGCAAAAAAAAAAAAAGATTAACTGCTGTCAATAAAATTATTTTAAAATTTGAAATAAAAAAGTATGCATCTGTATATAGGATGAAGGAATGAAACAAGGAATGTGCTGTGTGGTGGCAGTGTGTAGTGACCAGATGACCCATGACCACAAAGGAATGACGGTGATGAATGCTGATGAGCGGTACGTCGGAGTCAGTCACTGCCGGTACGTGGATGAAGTGGTCCGCGACGCCCCCTGGGAGATTGACGATGAATTTCTAGAGTACCACAAGATAGACTTTGTAGCCCACGATGAACTGCCCTACACCACAGGGGCGGAACATGACGTCTACGCCCACATCAAGGCCAGGGACATGTTCCTAGCGACGGAACGTACCGAGGGTATCTCCACCTCCGACCTGGTCGCCCGCATTGTGAGGGACTATGACACGTACGTGCGGCGTAACCTAGCACGCGGCTACACTGCCAAGGAAATGAATGTATCCTTCCTCAACGAAAAGAAGTTCCTGTTCCAGAACAAGATGGGAGAGCTGAAGGACAAGCTGGAGGGGAAACGTAACGAGCTGATACAGAAGTGGGACGAGAAGTCGAGGGAGTTTATCAGCAACTTCCTGGATCTCTTCGGCAGGGAGGGCCGGCTCAACGTATTCTGGCAGGAGAGTAAGGGCCGTATCCGCCAAGCACTTAGCCCTTCCCACAGTCCTTCCAGTACTCCAGAACGTTCCTCCTCACCCCCAGCTAAGTCAGCAAAGCTGGACTTCTCAGATGACGACGAGGAAGAAGAAGACGATGACGACCTGGAACGGCAAGCTGAAGAAGAAGATGAGGAGGAAGATCAGTCCCAAACCTACGAACTTGCGCCAACTCATCCGCCCAACATCAACGGCGCAACAGAAACCACCCTCTCCCTGTGATCAACCTTCCTTTTTTTTTTATCTATCTCTTTACTCTCTATCGCGCAGATTCTTCTTTTTAATAATTTTATTATTATTATCCTACAACATGCATTCCTCAGTTGTTTTTTTTTTTTTTTTAACTCATATTCAGTTTTCTTGCCCCCTTCTCTCTTTCTTTGTTTTGTATATAGAATTTCCAGACCTACCAGCACACATCCCTACGTACCTTTTACCAATTTTTTTTTTTTGGTTAAACAGGTGCAAGGGGTGGAAGTTGGTAGCGGCATCTAGGTAGTATTTATATAATTTTTTATCATTATTATTGTTTGTTTTTTTATTATTATTATTTATATTTTTAAAGAGTTTTAAAAGAAAAAAAATCTATAATAATAATAAAATTTAGTTTTTTTTTTTTTTGTATTAAAAAAAATTGTCTTGAATGTACCAAAAAATATATATATATATTTATAAAAAAAAATAATATTAACAAACACAGGGGGGAGAAATAGAATTTGATATTTGGACAAATAATAAAAAAAAAAGGGGGAAGCTGCAATGATTGGACAAAAAAAATTTTTTTTTTTTTCTGGTCTTTTTCCCACCATTTTTTTTTTGATTGGTTGAGACTTGCAACTTTTTATTTTTTTAATTATTATTATCATTATTTATTCTTTTTTTGTTATCTAGTTGCTTTTTTTTTGTTCACATTCTTTATCTCTGATGACAAAATGTAATTTGTTGCGAGTGCCTTCACTTTGTATTGCTTCCCCTTCTCCCCCTTCTATTCTCTTTTTATTTCTTTCTCTCTTACATTTAAAACAAAAAAAAAAAAATGAATATCCCGCAAAGAGTTTTTTTTTTTTTAAAGAGTGATTCTAATTCTATTTTAAAGAAAGAAAAAAGGATTTAATGTTTATATTTTCTCTGTAATATGAGATAACGATTATGAAAGATTGATTGAGTTAGTTTTTTTTTATGGAATTCTTTCTTTACTTTTTTTTAAAATCTCTTCCCCTCCTCTTACTATGAATAAGATTATCTATTTTCCCCTTATCCTTTTTGGTTTTTTTTATTTACCCTCTCTATATATTCCCTTTTAATAATGAAATTCTCTTTTAAATACTTTTAGAAACCCCTCCCTTCCAATACCCATTTATAAATATATGAAAAACATAGAGAAAATATTTGTACCAAAGTTATGTTAAATAAGGTTGATTGAGGTAGTTAGTTGCTACTGAATTCTTTCATTTTTTATATCTCTCCTCTTCACTACAAATAAGTTTACCTATTTCCCCTGTTCCTTCTTTTTTAACTCCTCTTTATTACCCTTATAATTATTTTAAAAACCTCTTTTATATATACTTTTAGATACCCCTCTACCTTTCACCAGCCATAAATATATGAAAAAAGAAAATATATGTACTAAAGTTGTGTTAAACAAGTTTGATTGATTTAAAATTCTCAATAATTTGAGATGATTAATTGAGATAGTTTGCTACCGAATTCTTTCATTTTTATCTCTTCACTACGAATAAGCTTACATATTTCCCCCATTCCTTTTCTTTCTTTCTTTTTTAACCTCTCTTTATTACATGCCCTTATAATAATTTTAAAAAACCTCTTTTAAATATACTTTAAGATACCCCACACAGAATATTTGTACCAAATTGTGTTAAACAAGATTGATTGATTTGAAATAATGTTTATATTCTCAGTAATTTCAGAATTGAGGTATTTTGCTACTGAATTCTTTCATTTTTTATCTCTTCACTAAGAATAAGCTTACCTATTCCCCCATTCCTTATCTTTTCCTACTTTTTTTTTAAAACCTTTCTTTCTTTATTATATACCCCTTTTAATAATTGAAAAAACATCTTTCAAATATAATTTTAAGATACCCCTCTCACTTCCACCCATTTATATAAATATATGAAAAAAAGAAAATATTTGTACCAAAGTTATGTTAAACAAGATTGATTTAATATTCTCAGTAATTTGAGACGTTAATGGAGGTAGTTACTACTGAATAAGTTTACCTATTTCCTCTGTTCCTTCTCTTTTCCTTCCTTTTTTTAAACACCTCTTTTATTATATATCCTTATAATAATTTAAAAAAAAAACCTCTTTTATATTTACTTTTAGATACCCCTCTACCTTCCACCAGCCATTTATATAAATATATGAAAAAAAGAGACAAAATATTTGTACCAAAGTTGTGTTAAACAAGATTGATTGATTTGAAATAATGTTTATATTCTCAGTAATTTGAGATGTTTGATTGAGGTAGTTGCTACTGAATTCTTTCACTTTTATCTCTTCCTACGAATAAGTTTACCTATTTCCCCATTCCTTATTGTATGACCTTTTAATAATGGAAAAAAAAAAAAGACTTTTAAATATTATTTTAAGATACCCCCCCTCTCACTTCCACCAGCCATTTATAAATATATGAAAAAAAGAGAAAATATTTGTACCAAAGTTGTGTTAAACAAGATTGGTTGATTGGTGATATTGTTGGATTATGTACAGTAGTTTTATCTCACCTAGTTTCTTTTTTTCTTATTTATCTTCTTCCTCATCACATCTCCTCCTCTTCTTACTTTTGTGAAAGGCTATATGAATGGAATTATAGACAAAGGAAAGATTAATAATAATAAAAAAAATATATATATATATATATAAACTTTTTTTGTTGTTGTTGAAAGTTTTGATGAGACTATATCATGATTTTTTTTTTTATTCCACCTCAACAATTAAGGTACATCGTAAAGATAGAGGCTGCCTGGCCGGCATTCATATTTCTATAAAAAATAAGACACTTCGGTCAGTTAGTTTTTTATTTTTGTCGAAACTTTGAGAAAAATAAAAAACTAACTGGCCGAAGTGTCTATTTTTCCTAGAATTATGGTACAGTTAAACCTGTCTATAGCGCCCCCTTTTGGGACTCACCAAAATAGAGTGCTATAGAGAGGGGGTGCTATAGACAGGTCACTTTTAATGTTTAAAATCGGGCGCTATAGAGAGGAAGCCATTATTTAGAGGAGGGACTATAGACAGGTTTAACTATATTGTGAAAAATAGTACAAATGTGAAATTGTATTGGGATATGGTTCATAAATTAAGAAAAAGGCATCTCCTTATCAGCCAACTGAAAGTTGCTGAAGGCTTGAGCTATTTATCGGAATAAATATCAACTGTTCGTTAATTTTTTAATTATTCCAGAATTGGCCAAATACCCATTCTTGATTAATCAAGTAACTTTCAGTTGCACGATAAGGAGATGCCTTTTCATAAATGATGGTTTTGTATCTTTAAAAAATACAGTAGAACCTTGTTAAAATGAACTGGGGATATAGTATTCCCTTATAACCAACCTGAAATCTCAAATTTTCATTTTATAGCATTCAAGAGTAAAATCGTCACTTTTAAAAATAAATTCGGCAATTTTAAAAATGCATTTGTTACTTTTCAAAATGAGTTTGTTGCCTTTAAAAAAAGAATATTACTTGTAAAAATCAAAAGACCATATCATAAAGATTAATTAAATATAGGAGCGAATAACCACAAAATAAATTAGAAACAGATTTTATTGGATAAACTGGTGTTCTTGTATGGCCAGGAAGCAGTTTTTGCGAATATAACTAAACCATCCTTCCCTTTCTCCTGATGTAATTCTACTGATTACATCAGTGATAACCTCGCCTGATGTCACGTCGAATAAGCAGCGACCTTACCAATGTTTTAATTTTGCTAAAAGAAAATTCAATTGGATTCAGCATATATGAATATGGTGACAAAACCTTCACGCTGCTTCTTAGCAGACTAACAGATGCCCGTGTTTCTGCGGATGTGTACGCTCTTGCATTATCCATATAGAAACATTAAATCCATATCGCGTGGCTACAATCTCATAAAGCTCACGTAAAAATTCAACGAAAGGTGTGCTATTACAACCCCCAACACATGTTTGACGACAAACAACGAACTCATTTTTAAAAGTGATGAATTCATTCTTAAAATGCTTTATAATTACAGTGAACTCTGGCTATATAAGAAACCTTCTTTCTTATCTCCATTCAATCATTTTAAGGTATCAAGCTTGTAAAGCTTGTTGATGGTGTCTGCTGGGGATGAGTAGAGCTCATCAATGGATAAGTCAATACAGTCAATGATGTGGTTTGGTGTTGCAGGTTGACACTTAGTACATAGTATTATGATGCATTAGCACGGCATCTGTTATGAAAATTCAAAACTATATTAGATGTGTAAGATTCTTTTTGAAATTAAACAATTTATACTCCCTTACTGCAATGGAAAAATTTTGTGGGAAAACCTTGCAACCATTCTTTTTTTTTTTTGCTTATCCCTAGTACACGTGGTACAGGCCATGATAATCATGGTGGGTTGAAGTTGGCGACTGCTTTTACTGTAAGTGCACCACATGTCTACACATGTGAAAAGCAGTTCGACTATTCTGGAAATTCATTGTATGTAGATAACAGGGCTTAAGTCTGGAAATCAAAGACTTGTTGTTTCCTTGGAAGGACAAAATTGGTGTATATAATGAACCATGGCTATAGCGAACCAAAAGTTAAGTCCCAATAGGGTTTGCTATAAAGGGGTTTTACTGTATATTTAAGATGTTTTGTTTTTGGGGTCTTCTACTTTAGTGTGTGGGCAAAATTCTCTGGAACAATTGAAAAAATTATTTATAAATTAATATAAAGAAATTTCATGTTAGCTTTTCAAATACAGTTGACCCTCTCTGCATGAGAGAAGAATCATGTTAGAGGAGACCTCTCTACAAAGGACAGTTTTCATTTGGAAAATTATCATTTTTACTATTTAGAAACTCTCCAGTAAGAGGACACCTCTCACTAAAGGACACTTTGGCTCTGTAATTAGGTGTTGTCGTTTACAGAGAGGTAATTCTACTCTATTTAGATTACAGAAGGATCCCTCTCTGTAAATATACCTAATTAATTTATAAAAAAAAAAATTCAATTGTTCTGGAGAATTTTGCCCACACACAAGTAGAAGACCCCAAAAAAAAAAACATCTTAAATATACAGTAAAACCCCTTCTATAGCAAACCCTATTTAGACAATTTTTGGTTCACTATATACCTTTGTAGAGAGGTGTCCTCTAACATGATTATTCTATTATGCAGAGAGGTTTTACTGTATTAATAACACTGATAGACAAAACTTAAGGAAGTTGTACCTTATAGCATATATATAACAGGATTCAGAAAATATCTCTCAGATATTTTCTGAATCCTGTTATATATATGCTATAAGGTACAACTTCCTTAAGTTTTGTCTATCAGTGTTATTAGCACAAAAGTTAAATTGTACTGGGATCAGGTTAATAAAATACGAAAAAAAAATGGAATATAAAAAAACTGGATGATTTGTATATATTTTTTCACATAATAAATGCAAATTAATATATTAGCAGATTTTCATTCTGATAGATGGTGCAAGCCATCAGCAACTTACAGTTGCACAATCAAATATTTCTTTAGATATATTTATACAGAGATTTACAAAATTATAAAAATTCCTATACAGTAGAACCTCCATGAGAGGACACTTAAAAAAGTCGGTGGACGAGTGGGTAACCCCCTCGATTCCCGACAGTCATGAACCGGGATTGAATCCCGTGTTAACATTTTGTTTAATATGTGAATAACCTTCACTTATTATTCATATATCATGAACTAGGTTGCTCTTGCTGAGCGGTACCTATTTATGTGAATTTGAACCAGGATTGAAGAGGACACTTGCGCTAGAGGTCACCACTATAAAGGACAGTTTTCATTTACAAAATTGTCATTTTTACTATTTAGCAACTCTCCAGTAAGGAGACACCTCTCCCTAAAGAACACTTTGGCTCTTGGACACCTTTCTACAAAGGACAGTTTTCATTTACAAAATTACCATATTTCATATTTAGCAACTCTCTGGGTAAAAAGTTACCACTCCCTAAAGGACACTTTGGCTCTGCATTTAGGTGTTGTCCTTTACAGGGAGGTACTTCTACTGTATCACATATTTATATTAAAGTCTAGGGTTGTGATTAGGTACAATTTGGATTATAGATTAGAAACACAAGGTAATAAGACTAAATCCAAATAATTTTTTTTATAGGGAATATTTACCTTTATAAGTTTTCTTATAAATGAAAGAAGGATTTTTTTTCTTTCTTACTGATTAAATTTATAAAACAAATTTAAAAAATGAGATGTGTTAAAAATAATTTGAGCTTCATCAATGTCTGCTCAAAAGAAAATATTAAACTCTACTAAAAACCTTATGCTCACAAAACCTAAATATGGAAATAAACTGTAAAAAACTTTTTACAATAAATTACATATATTGTAGTTTCTAACTAAACAAATTAAATATATATATGTTATCTTCTTTCTTATCTCCACTCAACAATCATATTAGGATATCGAGCTTGTAGAGCTTTGTTGATGGTGTCTGCTGGGGATGAGTAGAGTTCATCAATGGATGAGTCAATGATGTGGTTTGCAGGTTGAGAATTGTATATCTATATCTTGAATAATATATTTACATATTTTCTTAAACAATGAATAAGATGAGAGATAATATGATCACATATAACATAAATAGTGTGTAACATTTCGGTAATAGCAATTTTACCATCATCAGACAAAGTACTTGATGATGGTAACAACACTGTTACCGTATTTATTTGGATTTGGTTTTATTACCTTGTGAGGCTAGGGTTGTGCTAGGCTGGGATTGTCCTCTACCTTGTTTATGCTACCTGCTGTTAAAGCCACCTGCCATTTTACTTAGCAAGTACTTTAGTCCGATGATAATAAAGACCCTGTCGCTGAAACGTCACACACTATTTATTTATTTGGATTTATTACCTTGAGTAGAACCTCTTTGTAGATGGCAAAGCATATTTGCACAGCCATTCTTTAGGGAGAGGTTTCCTATTATCAGAGAGCATCTAATTGATAAAAACTGTCTTTTGTAGAGAGATGGCCTCTCATAGAAGTACTGTAAGCTCATTTTTACCTTGACTAGTAGTAAAGCTAGAGAGAGTTAATACAAAAGGTATATTTTGATCATACAAAGCAATAACACGCCATCTATATATAATGAATACATTAAGACAAATGTTTCTTTTCACAAATAAATCAAACTTCTACTGTCCTTACTGCCATGAAAAAAATATTGGGAGGGCTTAGCTCATCAGTGGTAAACCCTCCCAGCGGTTTTGCCAATTTTTTTAATCTACCAGACCGCTTCTTTAAAGCTCTAATACTGTATTGGTTCATTTTGATTTTATATGCTACACTGAAGGGTTGAATCTTAGAAATGGTATTTAAGGAAACTATGGACATAAGCTTTTAAGACATTACATTCAAATATTTGCATCAAGCAATGCTCTTCCGCAAACAATAAGAAAAAATTTGGCACAAATTAATACAAAGCAATAACATGCCATTTATATATAACGAATGAATACATTAAGACGCGGATGTTTCTTTTCACAAATATTTTGATCATTTTCTATTCACTTTTTACCATTTCTTCTCTTCTTCTTTCTTATCTCTACTCAATCACATATTAGGGTATCAAGCTTGTAGAGCTTGATTCTACCATCATCGTGATTGGTTGAAGTAGAATGCGTCTGCCTTTGTCATTAAGACTGGGTGCACTACTCAGTGGCAGGCCGACTTAGCTCCAAAAGAAATGGCCGCCTCTGACATGAGGAACAGACGAGATGTGCAGCGGTTCCTAACATGGAGTACAAAGGCTACTCATCCTGTATCCCTGGTTTAGGAGCCCTTACAGGGTACTATCAGGTGAGCCTAGGTTTTTTACCGAGCTTGTTACTGCTCCCCCTACTCCTTTTTCACCAGGCTTGTGACCGCCAAAGGCGGAGTTTTTTTACCATTCGATGACATCCAATCACTCTATACAAGTGATCTACACTCTCTCGAAGATAAATCTTATCACAATCTACTGTGTGTAAAAAAGAACAAAATGTGACAAAAACACGTAAAAAATGGTCTACAAAAAGTTCTCCAGTTTATCCTTATGAAAGATAAGTAGGAGAAAAAATGAGGCCAGTAAGATGGGATTGTAATCCTTCTTACAACATCAGTTAGCACTCCACTTTATTTCTACTCATCAAAAAATGACCTAAAAATCAGTCAGTTATTCAAATATACCTCTCTGGCGACCACACTTTGCTTCAGCGAGCGCGAACTTAGACAAAGCTTCACTACCTTGTCCGGGTGTTCTGGCAACATTGGCTGTCATTTGAAATTTTTTTCCAAAGCCTTGAGACAACGTTTCTTGTCACTCCAAGCCATCTTGCTACTTCTGCCTGTAATTGGCCTGCTTTCATCCTTCCAATATCTTGCCATTTTTTTTCTTGTGATAAATGTTGCCTATAAGCCATGAAAACTTTAAAAAACAAAAAGGTTCAATAAAAATCTAGTGGAGCGTAAAATTAGGACGCTTTGAGAAAAAGACTCAGGCACGTGCTAGAGGCGGAGTCAATGTAGACGGTGGTATTTTGCATATTGGGAACAACTTTATTTGTTTTTCTGTTTTACATACTCTCTTAATTCATGGAAGCTTTTGAATATACCAAAACTTGATATATATCCCTTAATATAACTTTTCTTTTTCTTAAACATGTGTTGTTCCTTTAATTTTGCGGACCAGTGTAATATGAAATCAACCTATCTTATTCAGTGATTTGAGAGCTTATATACAAAAAGACATAACCCACACAGACACTTTAGCCCTTCCAATTCAAGTTATGACAGTTTCATTTTATGATTTTAAAATTGCAAACAAATGACATAACCCAAACCCTCTAGATTAGCAATATAATAATGATTATTTTATCAGTGATTTAAGAGCTTGTATCCAAAAAGACATAACCCTCAAAGACACTTTAGCCTTTATAATTCAATGATGTAATAGGTTATATATATGACATTTTTATTGTGTGATTTGAGAAATTGCAAACAACTGACATAACACAAACCCTCTAGATTAGCAATATAATAATGACTCTATTATCAGTGATTTGAAATCTTGTATACAAAAAGACATAACCCACATAGGCACTTTAGTCTTTCTAATTCAAGAATGTAATAGGTTATAACATTTTTATTTTATTCAATGAATTTGAGAAATTGCAACCAAATGACATAATTGAGACACACTTTAGATTAGGAATATAATAATGACTATTTTATCAATGATTTGAGATCTTATATACAAAAAGACATAACCCACATAGACACTTTAGCCCTTCTAATTCAAGAATGTAATAGGTTATGACATTTTTATTTTATTCAATGATTTTGAGAAATTGCAAACAAATGATATAATTGAGACACACTTTAGATTAGGATTATAATATTATCAGTGATTATCCTACATTTCTACTTGGAGAATCTAAAAGACTAAAAGGTCTTAATAAAGCTTTTTGTTGTTGCTGTATTATCAGTGATTTGAGATCTTGTAACCAAAAATAAATAACCCACATAGACACTTTAGTCTTTTTAATTCAAGAAAGTAATATGTTATGACATTTTCATTCTATGATTTAAGAAATTGCAAACAAAGATATAACCCAGACACACTTTAGATTAGGAATATAATATTATCAGTGATTTGAGAGCTTGTATCAAAAAGACATAACCCACACAGACACTATGTGTCATTGTAGAGGAATGTAATCTTGTTTTTAATTGGCCAAGAGAGACCAGTGATTAGATGATAGGTCAGTGGCCCTTTGTTCAAAGGTTTACATTTATCTGAGCTATTTTGGCATCGTTTCTTCATATCTGTTTGATAGGGACTTTTAATCAATTTCTCCATAAAAATACCACACTGCTTTCCAAAATTAGAATTACAATTAATTAGTTTTTTTTTTTAATTGGAATTTGGAACTTAATTGGAACCTGATGTGGGAAAAAGCAAAAATTATTTGAAATCCCATTTAAATATTTTTTATGCCAATACAGTAGAACCTCTCTGTAAAGGATACCTAGTTGTAGAGCCAAAGTCTCCTTTAGGGAGAGGTGTCCTCTTACCGGAGAGTTGCTAAATAATAAAAATGGTCATTTTGACGATGAAATCAGTCCTTTATAGAGAGATGTCCTCTTACTGGAAAGTTGCTAATTAGTAAAAATATTAATTTTAATGATGAAATTAGTCCTTTGTAGAGAGGTGTCCTCTTACTGGAAAGTTGCTAATTAGTAAAAATATTAATTTTAACGATGAAATCAGTCCTTTGTAGAGAGCCGTCCTCTTACTGGAGAGTTGCTAATTTGTAAAAATATTAATTTTAACGATGAAATCAGTCCTTTGTAGAGAGGTGTCCTCTTACTGGAGAGTTGCTAATTGGTGTAAAAATGATCATTTTAATGATAAAATCAGTCCTTTGTAGAGAGGTATCCTTTATGGGTAGTTTATTTTTATTAAGATTCTATACTCTATGTGATAATAATATTTTAAATATATAGTTGGCAATATATATATATTTAAAGACTATTTATAAAGTAGAATTTTCCAAGAAAGAACATATAAAGAAAATTCTCAACTAATGGAATCAAAGAACCTCAATCCAGGTTGTTTGGATCATAAGAATGCTATTCAATTAAGCATAAACTCATCCTTGAACATCTGATGATATTCACCTTAACCTAGTATGAGCCTAGTGGACATGGCACCTGCCCGGTAAGCAGAAGGTTGTGGGTTCGATTCCCGCCCCTGGACACTTTTATTTTTCCGTTCGCCATTACTCTTCACATTTTCACCCTTTCATACGTCATCCAATCATATATAGACCATTACTCTTCATATATTCAACCTTTTCATACGTCATCCAAAAAGTTAGAAATAGTATATATTTCTCTTTGAAATTAATATTGATTTTCACAAAAAAAAATAAACTTATGCGGGGAGGCTTTAAGTATTACTTTACAATAGATAATGGTCGTGTTACCTTGTCATTTGTGAATTGTAAATATCTTCAAATAGAAAGTTTTACGAATCATTTGGTGGAGTTAGAGCTTGAAGTGATACACTTTCACTAATTCCAACTTCATTTATAAAATTGGAACAACCTTTCAAAGTTGTTCATATTGGGAGTCAGAATAATTTTCATCAAACTTGCTTAGTAGAATACCTGCAAAAAAAAAATCAAAGTTAGAGTTAAATTGAAACAGTACATTAATATTAATGTACCTTCCTGGAATATTATTTATAGATACTTCCTGATGTTAGAGCTGGGGTCAACCCCCATCCCATGGTACTATGGAGGAGAACTCTACCCAGATGTATCTATAGATACTTCCTGATGTTAGAGCTGGGGTCAGGAAACTACCCAGATGTATCTATAGATACTTCCTGATGTTAGAGCTGGGGTCAGGAAACTACCCCGATCTCATGGTACTATGGAGGAGGACTCTACCCAGATGTATCTATAGATACTTCCTGATGTTAGAGCTGGGGTCAGGAAACTACCCCGATCTCATGGTACTATGGAGGAGGACTCTACCCAGATGTATCTATAGATACTTCCTGATGTTAGAGCTGGGGTCAGGAAACTACCCCGATCTCATGGTACTATGGAGGAGGACTCTACCCAGATGTATCTATAGATACTTCCTGATGTTAAAGCTGGGGTCAGGAAACTACCCCGATCTCATGGTACTATGGAGGAGGACTCTACCCAGATGTATCTATAGATACTTCCTGATGTTAGAGCTGGGGTCAGGAAACTACCCCGATCTCATGGTACTATGGAGGAGGACTCTACCCAGATGTATCTATAGATACTTCCTGATGTTAGAGCTGGGGTCAGGAAACTACCCCGATCTCATGGTACTATGGAGGAGGACTCTACCCAGATGTATCTATAGATACTTCCTGATGTTAGAGCTGGAGTCAGGAAACTACCCCGATCTCATGGTACTATGGAGGAGGACTCTACCCAGATGTATCTATAGATACTTCCTGATGTTAGAGCTGGAGTCAGGAAACTACCCAGATCTCATGGTACTATGGAGGAAGACTCTACCCAGATGTATCTATAGATACTTCCTGATGTTAGATCTGGGGTCAGGAAACTACCCCGATCTCATGGTACTATGGAGGAGGACTCTACCCAGATGTATCTATAGATACTTCCTGATGTTAGAGCTGGGGTCAGGAAACTACCCCGATCTCATGGTACTATGGAGGAGGACTCTACCCAGATATATCTATAGATACTTCCTGATGTTAAGAGCTAAAAGTCAAACTCAGCTAGAAAGGCCCCAAAAACAATAATGATAATATTTACAAGGTAAATGTTGACATCTTATTTAGCATCCTGATATAACTCCTTTCACACCATAAAACATTTTAAAAGGATCCAGTTGTATTGATTAGGTACCATTTGGATTATCGATTAAAAACATAAATAAATAAATAATGTGTGACATTTTGGTAACAGCTTTATCATCATCACACAAAAGTACTGAATAAGGAAAATATCACAGCATGTGATAGCAGTACTATTCAAAAATACATACTATTTTTTCTCAGTTAGTACTTTTATCTGATGATGGTAACAATGCTGTTACTGAACTGTCACAACACTATCTATTTATTTATTTGAATGAGGGGGTCGGTGGAAGGCTGGTTAAACCGTTTGCTTTTCGACCACTACGACCCGGGTTCGATTCCCGCATTGGACACTTTTTTCTGATTTAAAAAAATGCTCCAATGGCCCCCGATTCTTGCAAAAGTCCAACCCCACCAGCGAGTGCAAGTAAACAAATGGGGCTCTGGCACATTTGTAAGTACAAAGTCTAACTGCTTTCACATGTGTAGACATGTTGTGCGCTTACAGTAAAAGCAGTCGCTAACTACCCACCATGATTATCATGGCCTGTACTACGTGTAGTAGGGATAATTTAAAAAATATATATATATATTTGAATTTGGTGTTATATATATATATATTACTTTAAAAAACGAAAGAAAAAAATAAAAGATAAAAAGATCAGGTGTTGAAATCAATATTAAAAATGGCATATCCTGACTAGGAGCACATGTGCTTTACAGAAGGCAGAGCGCCATCTTGTGGAACAGAAATTAACTAAACATTGATTTAGCCTGTTGCCTGATATTTGGCCAACCCAATTTCTTGATAAATCAAGAAAAGCCATCCACGAACACGTTTCGCGCTTTTGGCGCTCGTCAGCGTGGAGTAGGCTAAACCATTGCGACCAAAAAAGATTTTTTGATCCCAATGGCTTCCTTAAAAACCAAGAAATGGGTATTTAAGGCCAAATTTGCGTAAATACGCTTAGCACATTAAAAAACGAAAGAAAAAAATAAAAGATAAAAAGATCAGGTGTTGAAATCAATATTAAAAATGGCATATCCTGACCAGGAGCACATGTGCTTTACAGAAGGCAGAGCGCCACCTGGTGGAACAGAAATCAACTAAACATTGATTCTGTAAAGCACATGTGCTCCTGGTCAGGATATGCCATTTTTAATATATATTACTTTGTGAATAAATAGTATTGTATACAAGATCATGAAATTTACAATTCACATACATAAAATAGATCCAATAGTGTGATGTACATGGCTGTGAAATTTACAATTGACAAACTGTAAAGTAATAGGTAAAAACATGTAGAAAAACTTTATTATGTGATTTATAACACACATATTAGACATGACTATTTTTGTAAATGCTCAAAACTATATTATCACAATAATTATTAATAATAACACAATGATAAGACACAATTTGGATTATAGATTATAAACACAAGGTAATAAGACCAAATCTAAATAAATAAATAGTGTGTGATGTTTCAGTAACAATGCTGTTACTGAAATGTCACACACTATTTATTTGAATTTGGTCTTAATACCTTGTGTTAATAATAACACAAAATAATTCAATTCTTAATAAAAAAAATTTTTAATCAATATAAAAATAATTATTTGTATATTCGAGGTTTAAAAAAATGATAAGGTACAATTTGGATTATTCTATATACAGTTACGAGCGTCATTCCTCATCTCCTAATCAATAATCAATCAGTTTTCATCTCTGTCACCGTTCTCCTTTTTTTTGGAATGGCGCCCTCCTATTGGTTTGCTATGGTCACGCCACCTTTGCCCCCCCCACTCGCTTTGTTGTTTTTGTAACTACTGTGTTGGAGCGGGTCGCTCCTTAAATAATCTATTGTTAACAATACCTCATTATAGGTCTGCAAATATCGAAAGTATAGGTGTAAGTACTGATTGTGTAACACTATGTTGTATAGCATATTATTGGAACGGCCGATATACATGCCCGACATGTAACGACAGATAAAGCACATAGGCTATAGTTATTAACTAACATATGCAATTATTTAAGGCGCCAATTTATAATTGTAACAAATAGTATTTGAATCAAAACATTCAATCGGGTAAAACACGGGCGTTGCCCGGGTCATTCGGCTAGTAGATTATAAACACAAGGTATAATAAGACCAAATCCAAATAAATAAATAGTGTGTGAAGTTTCTGTAACAGCATACTTTACATACTGTTAACAGCGTTGTTATCGTACTTTACGTTGCTACAGTACTTTCGTCTGAAGATGGTAACAACCTTGTTACCCAATCATCACTTGCAATTTATTTATTGGGAGGATTTGGCCATATTACCTTAGAAGGAAAAATATAGAGTTATACCTGTCTATAGCGCCCCCCTCTTGGGACTCACCAAAATAGGGTGCTATAGATAGGTCACTTATAATGTAAATATCATCGTACTACGTATTTAAAATCGGGCATTATAGAGAGGGAGGCACTATTTAGAGGGGGTGCTATAGACAGGTTTAACTGTATATATTACTGGGAAAAAGAGACAACTGGATATTTTCAGCCTCTCTTTTTGAAATGTTTAATCTTCAGAAATGGAATTAAATCTGTCACTTACAAAATTGTCACAATATACACAAAATGGTGGAATATTTAGTTACTTGTACTCAGTGATGGGATAAAATCCCATGATAATCATGGCACAATCTTACACATGTAAAATTGTCACAATATACACAAAATGGTGGAATATTTAGGTATTTGTACTCAGTGATGGGGTAAAAAATACATGTATATCCCATGATAATCATGTAGAATTGTCACAATACATACTAAATAGTGCATTATTTAGGTATTTGTACTCAGTGATGGGGTAAAAATACATGTACATCCCATGATAATCATGTAAAATTGTCACAATACATACAAAATAGTGCAATATTTAGTCACTTGTATTCAATGATGGGGTAAAAATACATGTACATCCCATGATAATCATGTAAAATTGTCACAATACATACAAAATAGTGCAATATTTAGGTATTTGTACTCAGTGATGGGGTAAAAATACATGTATATCCCATGATAATCATGTAAAATTGTCAAATACATACAAAATAGTGCAATATTTAGTTATTTGTACTCAATGATGGGGTAAAAGATACATGTATATCCCATGATAATCATGTAGAATTGTCACAAGACATACTAAACAATGCAGTATTTAGGTATTTGTACTCAAGTGATGGGGTAAAAAATACATGTATATCCCATTATTATCATGGCCTGTACCACATGTGCTCGGGATAAACAAAAAAAAAAGAGTTTGAAATTGTGAGATCAGAACTAGATTCCTGAAATTCTCAGGATATTCCAAAGAGGTGTTTAACTGGCAAAGTGGCTAGATGTGGCATAGAAGGCACTTAGTTTTACTGTATATTTTGTTGGGTGAGGTGATCTTTCATTTTCTAAAAATATCACAACACTTCCAGAAAAATTTTCCTGATATAGTTTGTGCTAAAAATACAAATATAGATATAACCTATCTATATATTTTGACAATATCATTCAAGGTATCTTTAAATTAAGTTTTATATTATTGTTCATAATTAATGATAAAGTACAATTCTAAAAGAAAATAAGACCTAATCCAAATAATTTAATAGTGTGTGATGTTTGGGTAACAGCATTGTTACCATCATCAGACAAAAGTATCTGAGAGTTTCAGATCCTGAATTCTTTAAAATAGAATCTTCAAGTGATGGCATCAACATTGATATTCACTTTGGAATTCTTCAGCTCATAGGAAGAATAACTTCTTAAATCTGTTGAAGTCTATCAAAAATGACAAAAGCACAATTTGGATTATAGATACAAGAAAATAAGACCTAATCCAAATAATTTAATAGTGTGTGACATTCTTTAGTCTGATAATGGTAACAACACTGTTACCGAAATGTCGCACATTATTAAATTATTTGGATTAGGTCTTATTTTCTTGTGTTTATAATTAAATTATTTTATAAAAAAACTTATATCTGAACATTTTTTTTGCCAAATAATACATAGCGTACAGGATTCTAATTTTTTATATCCTATCTATGTAAAGACAAACAATTTAGTCATAACAAGGGTTCAATTTTTAAAAAATAAAAAAATGTTAGGTTTCTTAAATTGAGAATAGAATATATTTATATCAATGAGAATGACAAAAAAATCTCATTTCTAAAAGCTAACACAAAATATGTGCAAATAAAAAACTCTAATAATATAAAATTTCTATCTTAATAATAATAAAAAAAAAAACATTATCAAAATATCAATATCACATGCAAAAATATCAATAATATAAAAGTTTATATAAAGATCATATATTTTTTTTAAATATTAAGTTAAACAATAGAAATACAGTAGAACCTCCCTTTAGTGGACACCTTTCTACAAAGGACACTTTTCATTTATAAAATTGCCATTGTTACTATTTAGCAACTCTCTGGTAAGAGGACAACTCTCCCTAAAGTACACTTTGGCTCTGCAAATAGGTGTTGTCCTTTACAGGGAGGTTCTACTGTATAATTTATGTGTAAAAATCTCTAGCAAAGAAGAATTTTATGAAAAAAGGCATCTCCTTATCATGCAACTGAAAGTTGTCTGTGGTTAGCTTTTCTTGAATAATCAAGAATGGGTATTTGGCCAATTCTGGAATAATTTAAAAATCAATGAGAATAGTTTATATTTATTCCGATAGATGGCGCAAGCCATCAGCAACTTTCAGTTGCACGATAAGGAGATGCCTTTTTCATAATTTATGTACCTTATCCCAATACAATATCACATTTGTACTATTTTTTCACATAGAGGAATTTGTTTAAGAAATTAAATGAACACATCTTCCATTCTTGAGTTATTTATTTCCAGAGAATATATAATATTGGAGAAGTTAGAATTCATTCACCTGAATTACTGAAACATCTGGAACTAAATAACTCAAAAGATTATTTGACATAAGATCATTATAAAAAAATTGTGTATTAATATATATATATATAAATAAAAATAAATAGTTGTTTAGTTTTATAGTTTAGTTTTGTATTAAAATTATCTTTATTACTTTGATTATTTAAATTCAAATTATAAAATTTGTAAATTGTTATTATTTAATAGAGAGAGAGAAAAAAAAATCACTATTATATTTTTATTATATAGTTTTTACACTATATATATATATATATAAAAGTTTCTAAAATTATATATACAGTAGAACCTCCCTTTAGCAGACACCTCGCTAGCGAACACCTCTCCACAAAGGACAGTTTTCATTTGCAAAATTACCATTTTTACTATTTAGCAACTCTCCAGTAAGAGGACATCTCTACCTAAAGAACACTTTGACTCTGCAATTAGGTGTTGTCCTTTACAGGGAGGTAGTTCTACTGTATATAAATAATATTAAGTGAAACAATAGAAATTGAATTGTTGTGTAAAAATCTCTAGTTAGAGAAGAATTTGTTTTTAAAAAAGTATATGAACACATCTTCCATTCTTGAGATATTTATTTCCAAAGGATATATAATATTGGAGAAGTTAGAATTCCCTTCCTTGAGGAACAATACAGTAAATCGCTGAAACATCTGGAACTAAATAACTCAAGAGATCCTTTGACAAAAGATCATTATAAAAATCATGTATCAAAAAGTCTATAAAATTATATATATACAGTTAAACCTGTCTATAGAACATTCTCTTGGGACTCACCAAAATAGGGTGTTATAGAGAGGGGGTGCTATAGACAGGTCACTTTTAATGTAAATCGCATCGTACTACGTATTTAAAATCGGGCGCTATAGAGAGGGAGGCGCAATTTAGAGGGGATGCTATAGACAGGTTTAACTGTATATATATATATATATATATATATATATATATATAAAATCATTATAAATTTAAAAATAAATCCATATTAATCTAGAGAGGTTATAATCACAAAAGTTATTAACAACATAACAAATAATTAAAAATACTAAAGGTTTTATATAAAAATCTTATATACATATAAAACATCGAGGGACTATGCAAATTTGTTAAAAGTTAGATCAATGGTTTAAATGGGAACGTTGATTTCTCCGGATGACCCACCGAAAATTCTGTATCTCTTGCTTTTCACCCATTTGACGAGTGTAATCAGGGAAATGATGATAAACATGATGCCGAGAGCTCCGAAACCAATGCCGAGGACGGTAAACTGCACACACACAAAAAGGGTGTTGTTAGGTATTTGTACAATTTATGTGGAGAACTCTGCCCTTGCCGGTCCCAAGCCCGGATGAAAAAGGAGGAGGGGGAGCTGTAACAAGCTTCACTAAAAAACCTGGGTTCAGCTGGCCTGGCTGATAGTACCCTGTAAGGGTTCCTAATCCAGGGATACAGGATGAGCAGTGTTTGTACTCCATGTTAGGAGCGGCTGCACATGGCGTCCGTTCCTCATGTCAGAGGCGGCCATTTATTTTGGAGCTAAGTCGGCATACCACTGAGTAGTGTTCCCAGTCTTAATGACAAAGGCAGACGCATTCTACTTCACCCAGTGTGGAGATAAGAAAGAAGAAGAAGAAGATGTGGAGAACAAATTCAGGATTGTCCAAAATGTAGCTTGGTACAAGAGGGTTGGTTGAAGGGTGGTCTAAACCGTTGGTTTTTGACCGCTACGACCCAGGATCGAATCCCGCTTTGGGCACTTTTTTCTAAAAAAAAAAAAAAAAGCTCAATGGCACTCGATTCTTACAAAAGTCCAACCCCACCAGCGAGGGAAAGTAACCAAATGGGATTCTGGCACATTTGTAAGTGCAAGGTCGAACTGCTTTTCACATGTGTAGTAGACATGTGGTGCACTTACAGTAAAAGCAGTTCGAATTTTCACTTTTTGTTGTTTCTCATCTCCTTGTGTAAAGTTTACATACATTCCAGGAGTTCATGCTCCTCAAGCTTGTGCTATTTGTGTCCATATAGGTGAGTCAACCTACCAGCATGCGCGGCGTGATCATGATTCCAATAGAGTTGTTCAGCAGGATGACAGTCAGGGTGAACTGGATCAAGGCAGCCAGGAAGTAGTTGATGCCAAACACCAGGCTGTAGCGTTTATGGCTCAGCTCCCGTGCCACTTGATATCTGCACACAACAATATATTGTGGATGACAATTTAGGGATAAACATTGCATACTTGCTGACAGCATTCTGATCTAGTACTTCTAGAGAGGAATGGAAAAGCATTTGAACAGAAGAGAGATGTACCTCCCATGAGAGACCATTGCATATAAACGTGTATAACCACTGGTCTCTCACACACACACACAAACATACAGTTAAACCTGTCTATAGCGCCCCCTCTTGGGACTCACCAAAATAGGGTGCTATAGAGAAGGGGTGTTATAGAAAGGTCACTTTTAATGTAAAATGTTTACATTTTAATGTTTAAAATTGGGCGTTGTTATATATATGTACAGTTAAACCTGTCTATAGCGCCCCCTCTTGGAACTCACCAAAATAGGGTGCTATAGAGAGGGGGAGTTATAGACAGGTCACTTTTAATGTAAATCGCATCGTACTACGTATTTAAAATCGGGCGCTTTAGAGAGGAAGGCGCTATAGACAGGTTTAACTGTATATATATAAAAGGAAGGAACAAATAAAGAGAGATCAAAATCAACATGAAGTACTCAATAAAAGGGGAGAATAAGGCACTACTATGAACAGCCCAAAATATATGAAGAAAATGATGAAACCTAGTATGAACCAAAAACACCATAAAGTTACCAAGCTACAATTGGGGGGGGATTAGATAAAAATAAACACAGATTAAAAACACTAAATCCAAATACATTCAGTTACTTTTGTCTAAAGATGGTAACAATAGTGTTACAGAAACCTCACATGACTAGATTTGGTCTTGTTGCCTCATGACCCAAACCAGAAATTTGAGAATAGAAGATTTTTTTTTTTTGCTTATCCCTAGTACACGTGGTACAGGCCATGATAATCATGGTGGGTAGTTAGCGACTGCTTTTTACTGTAAGCGCACCACATGTCTACATATGTGAAAAGCAGTTCGACTTTGCACTTACAAATGCCAGAGCCCGGTTTGGTTACTTGCACTCGCTGGTGGGGTTAGACTAGAATAGAAGATAAAAGAGAATACCAAACAACAACCAGTAAAAGAAAAAAGAACACTAGCGAGAGATAATGGTCTAAAACAATGGCTAAACCTAGCCTTTCCTGGAAGTGTTCACTCATCAGAGACTCTATCAGGTCAAGTCATGAGGAGTCTTTCAACTGAAAGAGGTCATCAATGAAAGACCACCTCCAGGAGAGAAGACCAGATTTATCCATGTTTTTAGTCTATGGTCTCTCTATAGGAATTCTTCAGTAGTGTAAACAAGAACACAACACTGAGCTCTGGTACATTTGTAAGTGTAAAGTCAAACTGCTTTTCACATATGTAGACATGTGGTGCACTTACAGTAGAAGCAGTCGCCTACTTCTACCCACCATGATTATCATGGCCTGTACCATATGTTGTTGTTGTTGTTGTTTCTTATCCCCTTGTGTAAAGATTACACGAATTCCATGAGTTCATGCTCCTCGAGCTGTTTTATGATGAGCAGCGGCCTCTCCCAAAGGTCCTGTTTAGTTATTCTGCGCGACGGGCGATGCAGCATGCAAATCAACATCGACATTACCCTAGTACCATATGTACTAGGGATAAGCAAAACAAGGAGAACCAATAAGAACTAATGGAATTTTCATTTCTAACCAGATATATTGGGAGCATTATACCTATTAGACCAATACATTTATATATATATGATGTCATTATGAACAAAGGAAGAGGGCAGTGGAGTGGACCCAGGAGGAGCTCTGAACCTCAGACAGCATCAAACAACACTAACAAGATTTAGAACAGGCCATTGAAGATTGAAAATAATAACAAAATCTACCCCACTTGTCCAAAATGTAGCTTGGCACCTGCAGCTCCAGAACACATTTTGGCTTGCATTAGATGTACTAAACAGGACCTTTGGGAGAGGCCGCTGCTTATTATTAAACAGCTCGAGGAGCATGAACTCATTGAATTTGTGTAACCATTACCCAAGGAGATAAGAAACAACTACAACAACAAAGGAAGAGGACAACAGTACATAAAGAGAGAGGATGGAACGAATCTCACGAGATGATTGTGATGAGGGCATGGTAGGTGATGGAAAAGCCAATATAGCCAAGGTAACCCAGGGGCCACAGGGATTTAGCATTCGCCATGGCCACCAAGATGGCTGCCTGTATGAGTGTCAGGACGGCTAACACAGGTTCTCCAATCTGATCCCAAGACATTGGGATTGCACCTGCGGCTAGGGCGGATAGAGCTCCTGGACATCAGCAACATGGTTGGTTGGACTCTCACATAAGACTCTTTCTAGAATCTACAATCTCCAAAGACAGCCTAAACAGAATGATAAGGCACAATTTGGATTATAGATTATAAACACAAGGTAATAAGACCAAATACAAATAAATAAATAGTATGCGACGTTTCGGTAACAGCGCTGTTACCATCTTCAGACAAAAGTACTGAATGAGAAATTTGACCACAGCATGGTTTAAATAGGTCTTATTACCTTGTGTTTATAATCTATAATCCAAATTGAGCCTTAACAGTTCCAGCATAATTCAACACAGATAATCCCACCCCTATTGAAACTGTCTCCATAACCTTCTACAACTGGAAACTATTTTTATTTTTGATTTTTTAAAAATGTATTTCTGTGAATCTCTATTGTATGTGTTGTAGGCCTTTGTGGAGCCAGTGGCCTGATGAAGCATGACCACATGAAAGCTTGTCTCCCAATATCTGAATAAAGAAACCCTGCAAATATTTTTATATTTATTTAATTCAACTATAACTGTAACTATAAACTGTGATATTATAACACTATGCGGCGCTGAGTTTGTGTATACAAAAATGTAATGCCTCGATAAAGGTTGGCGTTCAGCCAGCCGAAATATTGGCAAAATAAATATATTTTTAAATCCAATATATGCCTTTATTATCTAATGAATTAAGTATGGATTGCTCTATTTTCAAAACTATTTGTATCTATATTTCAAGTAAAACTCTCACATTCATTGCAGGTTTTGACACTGACTTTGGTTCAAAAAGAAATTTGGTCCAAATATTCTTTTTAAATGAAAGGAATGAAAGAAACTTTCAGAGTTAAAAAAAAAAAAAAAGTAGAGGAATAGTGTAAAACTTTGATTTTTTTTATTACCAAAACTTGGAATTGAGCCCAGCATTGGGCACTTTTTATCTCAAGAAAAATATTTGCCTTAATGGACTTGCAATTCTTGCCTACAAGTCCAATCTCACCAGTAAGCACAAGTAACCACATAAATGGAACTTCAAATGAAATACAAAAGCTTTCAAGGGACCTCTTCATCAATATGAGGTAAAATGTAGTCAAATTTATATGTAAATGTTTTGATAAGATGATTTTTTTTGCATAATTTATGCAAACACAATTCTCACACAACTCTTTATTTATTAACTTCAGTATAATACCTCTCTGTAAAGAGACAACACCTAGTTTTAGAGCCAAAGTGTCCTTTAAAGAGAATTGTCATCTTATCAGAGAACAGTTGAAAAGCAAAAATTTGTATAGAGGTGTCCTTTCATGGAGGTTCTACTGCAATACTTTTGTTACCACATTTCATTTATTTATATTTTTAAAAATTTTAAATCACAATAACAGTAAAAACACTCTCTATTGAAATATCAAGATTTAAGATTTCAATAATGGGATCACATTAATAATCAGGTCAATTTTGAATGGATTTGAAAATGTGTAGGCAAGAATATCTTGACCATAATAAAGGGAAAACCATAAAAATATACACCTATCCCCCGATTTACACGATAGATACATTCCTGAGAAAAACGTGTAAATCGAGGGATAGGTGTATATTAAACTGTCAAATCTGAATAGGTTTTCGCCCCCTCATGAATCAGAGCCTCCCAATATTCTTTTCAACATAGGTAGTATAGTGTAGAATATCGCATTTTAGTATAGTGCGATAAAAACAAAAAAAAAAACTTATTTGGAAAACCGTGTAAAAGTGAAAATGTATAAAACAAGTACCGTGTAAATCGGGGGATAGGTGTATATGGGGCTGTACAGTAGAACCTCCCTGTAAAGGACAACACCTAGTTGCAGAGCCAAAGTGTCCTTTAGAGAGAGGTGTCTTCTTACCAGAGAGTTACTAAATAGTAAAAATGATATTTTTGTCGATGAAAACTGTCCTTTATAGAGAGGTATCCTCTAGCGTGAGTGTCCTCTCATGGAGGTTCTACTGTATTAGAAAATTTTTATCTTATTTGAGTATGGAAAATATATAGCTACATCACCCAATTATTTATATAATTCCTGAGGTTTCAGTGAGAGTCATTCTCACTCAGGGGAATAATGAAGAAAGAGTGACAGAGAATCATTGAAACGTCAAGAATTAAATAAGTCATTGATTGATGTAGACATATAATTTTCCAAAAAAACTTCCAACCAACAAATAATCTTCAAAATTATTTGCATATAGTGAAAATTTGAGGGTAGAGATTTGAATAAAATTACCGAGGAAGGTTTGCGCTGATTCCACGGCACCATTGTAACGCATTCCTGTTTCTGTGCCGTTGTGCCAAGTCTTGTCAATGTCTTCCCAAAGTGGCTGGATGTAGTTGCCAATCTGGAACCAACCCTTGTTAGTCTCTCTCTTGTTTGAGAAATAAATACCGTCCTAATTTCTCTTTTAATTCATCATCTCAGAGGATTAGAACTTTTCAGTTGAATTAAGGTCAGTTATTATGATAAGTTACAATTTTGGATTATAGATTAGTAACAAGAACAAATAAAAATTAATGAAAAATTTGTATTTGTATATGTTTTGAAAATATTTGAATATAAGCAAAAAATATTTTCAACTTAATTCTATTGACATTTTGTGGCGCTGAGTTTATTGTTGACATACATTATGTTATAACACCTTGATAAAGGTTGGCGTTTAGCCAACTGAAATATTGGTAAAGTATATTTTGATCCAATAAATGCCTTTTTAGTTAAAAATTTGTATATGTCGTTTCTACTTAGCACATATCTTTCCATTTGATACATATAAATATGTTGCACTAGCGCGCCATCTGTTATCAAAATTCAAAACTATTTTAAAGGCATAAGATTCTTTTTGATATTAAATAATAAGGGCAGTAGAAATTGTTTAATATCAAAAAGAATCTTACGCCTTTAAAATAGTTTTGAATTTTGATATAAATATGTGGTGTATAACTTCTTTAATTCAACACTTACTTTAAATCATAACCACTTTTCTTAATTCTAAATCAGCCTGTTTAATTTTATCAACTAGAGTTCAAAATACCAACTGAAAATTCTGATCCCTTGGGGTATTGAATAAGAGAAGTTGGACTTTGTATATGCAAAATTTTTTATTTTATAAAGTTTTTGTAGTGTGAGGGTTAAAATATCTATTTTAGTGATCAGAAGATTCCAGGTTTTTTTAATCCAGGCAGATTAAAAATATAAAATCTCCCTTAGAACACATTAGGATGTCATATCAGTTACACAATATGCCTTTTTTTCTATCTTAATTTATGCACCTTATCCCAGTACGATATCACATTTGTACTATTTTTTCACAATACAAGAAAATAAGACCTAATCCAAATAATTTAATAGTGTGTAACAATGCTGTTGCAGAAATGTCACACACTATTAAATTATTTGGATTAGGTCTTATTTTCTTGTATCTATAATCTATAATCCAAATTGTTATTTTTTCACAATGTATACCATGCCGAGCAGCTTTACAGAGCTATAAATATATTAAAGGATATATGCAAATAGGTTCCACATACTTGCATATATCCGGCTGTGGCCACCGCCCACCAGATGGACCACTTGATAATCCGGGGATTCTTGAGAGTTTCCCGAATCTCTCTCCAGATCTGTTCCCAGGTGCTTTCTTTCTTCTGGAGTTCTGTATTGGATTCAGCCTGAGGAACACACCAGGGTTAGCCACACATAGACCAGTTACAATGGTACAGTAGAGAAAAACCTCTGTTAGCAGACAATCCAACTAGAAGACACTGTGTTCAAAATCTATCCTGTTCTTTAGAATTGTACAGTAGAACCTCCATGAACAGACAACTTCCACTAGAGGAGACCTTGATCACTATATTTGTAAAATTTCCTTCTTCTTGCCTGTCTATTCTTTCGATATCCTTTTTATATATATTTTAGGGCTCTTAGAAAACTATCTTCTTCTTTTGCAGAGATAAAAAGATAGGGTTTTCTAACAGAACCCTAAAATATTACAGTAGAACCTTCCTGTAAAGGACAACACCTAATTGCAGAGCCAAAGTATCCTTTAGGGAGAGGTGTCCTCTTACCGGAAAGTTGCTAAATAGTGTTGTTGTTTCTTATCCCCTTGTGTAAAGATTACACGAATTCCATGAGTTCATGCTCTCGAGCTGTTTTATGACAAGCAGCGGCCTCTCCCAAAGGTCCTGTTTAGTGCATCTAATGCAAGCCAAAATGTGTTCTGGAGCTGCAGGTGCCAAGCTACATTTTGGGCAAGTGGGGTAGCTTTGCTAAATAGTAAAAATGGTAATTTTGCAAATGAAACTGTCCATTGTAGAGAGGTGTCTGCTAGCAGGGTGTCCGCTAAAGAGAGGTTCTACTGTATAAATAAAAAGGACATTCAAAGAATAACTTCCTTAAGTGTTGTCCATGAGTGTATACTCTCATGAAAAGTTCCAATATACAGTTAAACCTGTCTATAGCACCCCCTCTAAATAGCCCCTTCCTCTCTATAGCACAATTTTAAACATTAAAATGTAAACATTTTACATTAAAAGTGACCTGTCTATAGCACCCCCTCTCTATAGCACCCTATTTTGGTGAGTCCCAAGAGGGGGCTCTATAGACAGGTTTAACTGTATATTTAAAAAAAAATCATAAAGGAAGGAATAGAAAATTTCCCCCCTAGACACAAACAAATATGTGTGTACCAGACCTTTCAAGGCTAGTAGACATTTAGGATAAGATAAAACGACTGGACAATAAGCTAACAAAAGCAATCTACAGATTTATCTTCTGCAATTGTGTATAGAACTACTTTTTTATGACAGAAAAATGTCACATTTTGGATTTTATTATCATCATTTGGTATCATCAGGCAGAAGAGCCAAATTTATTTACCCAACAGTAGATATGGAAGAAGAACACTAACAAAACACTTCTGTTATCAAAATTCGAAACTATTTTAAACGTGTAAGATTCTTTTTGAAATTAAACAATTTCTACTGCCCTTACTGCAATGGAAAAATTATAGGGAGGGCCTGGCTCATCAGTGGTGAACCCTCCCAGTGGTTTCGCCAGTTTATTCTACCATACCGCTGATAACAGATGGCGCGTTAGTGCATCGTATTATAAACCACTTCTGTATCAAGCACTGCTTAGAAAACTCTATATAGAGTTGGAAAAATTAAAGAAAGCGAGGAAGACTAGCAATGAACTAGCTGTAAAGCATCAAGAAAGCTACTAGAAGGTCACTAGATAAGCTGTGAATCTTCTTCTTTCTTATCTCCATTCAATCATATTAGGATATCAAGTTGTGACCCTTGATGGTGTCTGACAACCATAATGACTGGGTGAAGTAGAATGCATCTGCCTTTGTCATTAAGACTGAGAGCACTACTCAGTGGCAGGCCGACTTAGCTCCAAAGCTGTAAATAATGGTTACTAACATCTCAAATTGAAGAATATTCGTTCATATAAGCAGGATCTTCCAATACAGTATTAGAGTTCTAAGAAGGGGCCTGGTAGATTTAACTGGCGAAACCACTGATAAGCCAAGCCCTCCCAATATATTTTTTTCATCGCAGTAAGGACAGTAGAATTTTGTATTGTATATAAAAGAAAAATGTGTGCTTAAATCCTTTCATTTTATGTGTATAGATTGCGCGTTATTGCTTTGTATTCATTCTTATATTCATCAAAAGTTGACATAATAAACATTACCACAGAGTTAAACACTGGTTCTGAATAGGCAAAGTAAATATTGAGTTATTACTTATCATTATTATCTGCAATAAAATAGAGGGACACCTAAGGAAAAGTTTTTGGTATATACCTAGAGATTGCCATGTATAGTTTTGATTCTTCTGAGGAGTTAGCTAAAAACTTTACAATTGATAATTGTGGTATTTAATTATGCATATAACTTCGCCTTTGCCGGTCCCAAGCTCGGATGAAAAAAGAGGAGGGGGAGCAGTAACAAGCTCGCTAAAAACCTAGGCTTAGCTGGCCCGGCTGATAGTACCCTGTAAGGGTTCCTGATCCAGGGATACAGGATGAGCAGCATTTGTACTCCATGTTAGGAGCAGCTGCACATGGCGTCTGTTCCTCATGTCAGAGGCGACAATTTCTTTTGGAGCTAAGTTGGCCTGCCACTGAGTAGTGCTTCCAGTCTTAATGACAAAGGCAGATGCGTTTTACTTCAACCAGTCATGATGGTTGTCAAGCTTTACAAGCTTGATACCCTAATATGATTGAGTGGAGATAAGAAAGAAGAAGATTATGCATATGAGAATGAAGAGCATTAACAATGCCAATCAAGGAAGTTATGCAAATAAGATGATGATATGTAAATAGGGAGATATAAAAAGTTGCATAGACCTACCACTTCCAGGGATTTCTGGTTGTTGTCAACAGACTCCTGGCTGGAATGGAAGAAGAGGGAGGTGCTGGGTCGGGGGAGGAAAATAGTGATGAGCAGGGCACTTATGACGGACCCTAGGGAGATGAAGTTGAGTTCCTTATAATCCATGGACTTAGTGGAGACCAGGATCTGGGAGAGTAAACCTGTAGGATCACATACACTTTGTCTCATACTTGTATATACCATAGAGGTGGTGGTGGTGTCTTGTCCAGTATACCATAGAGGTGGTGTCTTGTCCAATATACCATAGAGGTGGTGTCTTGTCCAGTATACCATAGAGGTGGTGGTGTCTGGTCCAATATACCATAGAGGTGTTCAAATTATAGAAAAGTTTATATAAAAGGGCATACCTGGGTCTGTAAAGAAAAAAAAAAAATTTTTTTTTCTTAAAATATTTTGAGAGATTGCTCCCTTTTTATCAATTTATTGCACAGAGGGATTTATATTGTACAGATCCAGGTATGCTCTTTTATATAAACTTATCTGATGGATCGCCTTCTGAATCCCAATATACATGCTAAAAGGTACAATTTCCTTAAGTTTTGTCCATGAGTGTAGTACTCATTATTTATATTATCTTATAACATATTATGTAAATATGGTAGTTTTTTAATAACCAAATAAATATAAAATTTTTGCTTCATTCTTCTAACATACTTTATCTTACCACATTTTCCACATGGTGTGCAATATAGAGAGTATAACCAAAGCTACTTACCTGAAAGGAACTTTCCGGACAACATGGCCGCCCTTAGGAAAGACGTTGCTTTCTTAAAGTGCTCCGAGGGTAGCGTGGCATATAGATATGTAAAGTAGGCAACATCAGTCGAGGTGGCCAGTCCATAGATAATTTGCATCACCTGGACATATCACACACAAAAACCTTTATTAAGACACACTGGTCTTACAGAGGATTCTTCTTGGGGTTACAAGACTGAGAAACCCATGAAAGTGGGAAATATACAAAGGGGTAAAAATGGAGAAAGATTATATACACATGATAAATATATACAGATTATTATTTGAATAATCCTATGGAAAATAAGAATATGGATTTGGAAATATGGATTGAAGAAGTGGAGAGCGAAAAGAGGAAAAAAAACAGGTATTTACATATGGAACATACATATAATGGAATAGTCAATTTAACCTGGACATATCATTAATTACTAAATTTTTGTACTGAATTTGAATAATTAAGACAAAGCTATAAGAATACAAGGCCTAATCCAAATAATTTATTAGTGTGTGACGTTTCGGCAACAACATTGTCACCTTCATCAGACAAAAGAAGCAAACAGGAGGACAGGAAAAAAATAGGAGAGCGATTAAGTTCTGAATCTTTTGTTCAGTTTAAATTTGTATAAATTCTTTGATATACAGTTAAACCTATCTATAGCGCCCCCTCTTGGGAATCACCAAAATTGGGTGCTATAGAGAGGGGGTGCTATAGACAGGTCACTTTTAATGTAAAATGTTTACATTTTAATGTTTAAAATCAGGTGCTATAGAGAAGAAGGCACTATTTAGGGGGGGTGTTATAGACAGGTTTAACTGTATATTTTTTATTAATGCACAAAAATGCATATTTTATATGCTAATGTATTGATTATGTACAAATTAGGATTATAGATCAAAGAATCACAAAATCAAAAAACACCAAACTAAAAAAAAATAATATACAAAAATCCAGTGCAGTAGAACCTCTCTGTAAAGGACAATACCTAATTACAGAGCCAAAGTGTCCTTTAGAGAAAGATGTCCTCTTACTGGAGAGTTACTAAATAGTAAAAATGATAATTTTACAAATGAAAACTGTCCTATGTAGAGAGGTGTCCTCTAGAGTGAGTGTCCTCTCATGGAGGTTCTACTGTAAGATCAAGAGTGTGTGGAATTATCTTATACAGTAGAACCTCCCTATTCCAACCTCCCAACTTCCACTTGAGGACACCTTGATCACTATATTTGTAAAATTTCATCCTCTTGCTAGTCTATTCTTTTAATATCCTTTTTATTTATATATATTTTAGGGTTCTTAGAAACCTATTTTCTTCTTATGCAGAGATAAAAAGATATTTTTCTAAGATAATCCTAAAATAAATACAGTAGAACCTCCCTATGAAGGACAACACCTAGATGCAGAGTCAAAGTGTCCTTTAAAGAGAGGTGTCCTTTTACTGGAAAGTTACTAAATAGTAAAAATGGTAATTATAACAATGAAAATTATCCTTTGAGAAAAAATATCACAGAAAGTTCTTAAATAGTACTGTTATCAAGTGTTTAAACAAGATAACAGTAACTATTTAAGAACATGCTGTGATATTTTTTCTCATTTTCCCTTGCGATGACACCCCCACTGCCAGATCTTAGGATCCCTTGCCACCAGTTCGCGTTCTGCAGCCATAGTAGGGCTAGAAGACCTTATTTGATAGGCCAATTAGCCCGGAATTCAAGAATTCAATTTTTTCTCATTTATTCTTTTGTCTGATAATGGTGACAATGTTGTTGCCGAAACGTTACATACTAATAAATTATTTGGATTAGGTCTTATTTTCTTTTATTATAATCTATAATCCAAATTGTGCTTTATCAAAATTATCATTTGTTGAGAAGTGTCCTTATGTGGAGTTTTTACTGTATATAGATTTTAGAGATATAACATGGAAAAAGTATTTTTTTTAATCTTTGATAATCTTTTTGAGGTCAGAAAAGATAGCAATTTTTTAGGATGAAAGAGAAAAAAATGCAAAGATGTTGAGTCACCACAAGAGTTGATTAGATTACAGATGAGATGTAGTTTCTAAAGCCTGTGATAAACTGTTTGTTTGCTTAGAGTATTGTCAATAACACTTCACTATCTCACTGTAGTTCCTTCCTATGTTTCACAAGTACCTAGGTAAACACCTCCATGGTCCTTCAACTTCTTTAATTCAACACCCCAAGGATTCAAAATTTTCTGCTATGCAGTAGAACCTTCCTGTAAAGGACAATACATAGTTTCATAGTCAAAGCGTCCTTTAGAGAGAGATGTCCTCATACTGGAGAGTTGCTTCAGTAGAACAACCTCTCTGTAAAGGACAACACCTAATTGTAGAGACAAAGCGTCCTTTAGAGAGAGATGTGTCCTCATACTGGAGAGTTGCTTCAGTAGAACTACCTCTCTATAAAGGACAACACCTAATTGTAGAGACAAAGCGTCCTTTAGAGAGAGATGTGTCCTCATACTGGAGAGTTGCTTCATTAGAACTACCTCTCTATAAAGGACAACACCTAATTGTAGAGACAAAGCGTCCTTTAGAGAGAGATGTGTCCTCATACTGGAGAGTTGCTTCAGTAGAACTACCTCTCTGTAAAGGACAACACCTAATTGTAGAGACAAAGCGTCCTTTAGAGAGAGATGTGTCCTCATACTGGAGAGTTGCTTCAGTAGAACTACCTCTCTGTAAAGGACAACACCTAATTGCAGAGACAAAGCGTCCTTTAGAGAGAGATGTCCTCATACTGGAGAGTTGCTTCAGTAGAACAACCTCTCTGTAAAGGACAACACCTAATTGTAGAGACAAAGTGTCCTTTAGAGAGAGATGTGTCCTCATACTGGAGAGTTGCTTCAGTAGAACAACCTCTCTGTAAAGGACAACACCTAATTGTAGAGACAAAGTGTCCTTTAGAGAGAGATGTGTCCTCATACTGGAGAGTTGCTTCAGTAGAACAACCTCTCTGTAAAGGACAACACCTAATTGTAGAGACAAAGCGTCCTTTAGAGAGAGATGTGTCCTCATACTGGAGAGTTGCTTCAGTAGAACAACCTCTCTGTAAAGGACAACACCTAATTGTAGAGACAAAGTGTCCTTTAGAGAGAGATGTGTCCTCATACTGGAGAGTTGCTTCAGTAGAACAACCTCTCTGTAAAGGACAACACCTAATTGTAGAGACAAAGCGTCCTTTAGAGAGAGATGTGTCCTCATACTGGAGAGTTGCTTCAGTAGAACTACCTCTCTATAAAGGACAACACCTAATTTCAGAGCAAAAGTGTCCTTTAGAGAGAGATGTGTCCTCATACTGGAGAGTTGCTTCATTAGAACTACCTCTCTGTAAAGGACAACACCTAATTGTAGAGACAAAGTGTCCTTTAGAGAGAGATGTGTCCTCATACTGGAGAGTTGCTTCATTAGAACTACCTCTCTGTAAAGGACAACACCTAATTGTAGAGACAAAGTGTCTTTTAGAGAGAGATGTGTCCTCATACTGGAGAGTTGCTTCAGTAGAACTACCTCTCTATAAAGGACAACACCTAATTTCAGAGCAAAAGTGTCCTTTAGAGAGAGATGTGTCCTCATACTGGAGAGTTGCTTCAGTAGAACTACCTCTCTATAAAGGACAACACCTAATTTCAGAGCAAAAGTGTCCTTTAGAGAGAGATGTGTCCTCATACTGGAGAGTTGCTTCAGTAGAACAACCTCTCTGTAAAGGACAACACCTAATTGTAGAGACAAAGCGTCCTTTAGAGAGAGATGTGTCCTCATACTGGAGAGTTGCTTCAGTAGAACAACCTCTCTGTAAAGGACAACACCTAATTGTAGAGACAAAGTGTCCTTTAGAGAGAGATGTGTCCTCATACTGGAGAGTTGCTTCAGTAGAACAACCTCTCTGTAAAGGACAACACCTAATTGTAGAGACAAAGCGTCCTTTAGAGAGAGATGTGTCCTCATACTGGAGAGTTGCTTCAGTAGAACTACCTCTCTATAAAGGACAACACCTAATTTCAGAGCAAAAGTGTCCTTTAGAGAGAGATGTGTCCTCATACTGGAGAGTTGCTTCATTAGAACTACCTCTCTGTAAAGGACAACACCTAATTGTAGAGACAAAGTGTCCTTTAGAGAGAGATGTGTCCTCATACTGGAGAGTTGCTTCATTAGAACTACCTCTCTGTAAAGGACAACACCTAATTGTAGAGACAAAGTGTCTTTTAGAGAGAGATGTGTCCTCATACTGGAGAGTTGCTTCAGTAGAACTACCTCTCTATAAAGGACAACACCTAATTTCAGAGCAAAAGTGTCCTTTAGAGAGAGATGTGTCCTCATACTGGAGAGTTGCTTCAGTAGAACTACCTCTCTATAAAGGACAACACCTAATTTCAGAGCAAAAGTGTCCTTTAGAGAGAGATGTGTCCTCATACTGGAGAGTTGCTTCATTAGAACTACCTCTCTGTAAAGGACAACACCTAATTGTAGAGACAAAGTGTCCTTTAGAGAGAGATGTGTCCTCATACTGGAGAGTTGCTTCAGTAGAACAACCTCTCTGTAAAGGACAACACCTAATTTCAGAGCAAAAGTGTCCTTTAGAGAGAGATGTGTCCTCATACTGGAGAGTTACTACAGTAGAACTACCTCTCTATAAAGGACAACACCTAATTTCAGAGCAAAAGTGTCCTTTAGAGAGAGATGTGTCCTCATACTGGAGAGTTGCTTCAGTAGAACTACCTCTCTATAAAGGACAACACCTAATTTCAGAGCAAAAGTGTCCTTTAGAGAGAGATGTGTCCTCATACTGGAGAGTTGCTTCATTAGAACTACCTCTCTGTAAAGGACAACACCTAATTGTAGAGACAAAGTGTCCTTTAGAGAGAGATGTGTCCTCATACTGGAGAGTTGCTTCATTAGAACTACCTCTCTGTAAAGGACAACACCTAATTGTAGAGACAAAGTGTCCTTTAGAGAGAGATGTGTCCTCATACTGGAGAGTTGCTTCATTAGAACTACCTCTCTGTAAAGGACAACACCTAATTGTAGAGACAAAGTGTCTTTTAGAGAGAGATGTGTCCTCATACTGGAGAGTTGCTTCAGTAAAACTACCTCTCTGTAAAGGACAACACCTAATTGTAGAGACAAAGTGTCTTTTAGAGAGAGATGTGTCCTCATACTGGAGAGTTGCTTCAGTAGAACAACCTCTCTGTAAAGGACAACACCTAATTGTAGAGACAAAGTGTCCTTTAGAAAGAGATGTGTCCTCATACTGGAGAGTTGCTTCAGTAGAACAACCTCTCTGTAAAGGACAACACCTAATTGTAGAGACAAAGTGTCCTTTAGAGAGAGATGTGTCCTCATACTGGAGAGTTGCTTCAGTAGAACAACCTCTCTGTAAAGGACAACACCTAATTGTAGAGACAAAGTGTCCTTTAGAGAGAGATGTGTCCTCATACTGGAGAGTTGCTTCAGTAGAACAACCTCTCTGTAAAGGACAACACCTAATTGTAGAGACAAAGCGTCCTTTAGAGAGAGATGTGTCCTCATACTGGAGAGTTGCTTCAGTAGAACTACCTCTCTATAAAGGACAACACCTAATTTCAGAGCAAAAGTGTCCTTTAGAGAGAGATGTGTCCTCATACTGGAGAGTTGCTTCATTAGAACTACCTCTCTGTAAAGGACAACACCTAATTGTAGAGACAAAGTGTCCTTTAGAGAGAGATGTGTCCTCATACTGGAGAGTTGCTTCATTAGAACTACCTCTCTGTAAAGGACAACACCTAATTGTAGAGACAAAGTGTCTTTTAGAGAGAGATGTGTCCTCATACTGGAGAGTTGCTTCAGTAGAACTACCTCTCTATAAAGGACAACACCTAATTTCAGAGCAAAAGTGTCCTTTAGAGAGAGATGTGTCCTCATACTGGAGAGTTGCTTCAGTAGAACTACCTCTCTATAAAGGACAACACCTAATTTCAGAGCAAAAGTGTCCTTTAGAGAGAGATGTGTCCTCATACTGGAGAGTTGCTTCATTAGAACTACCTCTCTGTAAAGGACAACACCTAATTGTAGAGACAAAGTGTCCTTTAGAGAGAGATGTGTCCTCATACTGGAGAGTTGCTTCAGTAGAACAACCTCTCTGTAAAGGACAACACCTAATTTCAGAGCAAAAGTGTCCTTTAGAGAGAGATGTGTCCTCATACTGGAGAGTTACTACAGTAGAACTACCTCTCTATAAAGGACAACACCTAATTTCAGAGCAAAAGTGTCCTTTAGAGAGAGATGTGTCCTCATACTGGAGAGTTGCTTCAGTAGAACTACCTCTCTATAAAGGACAACACCTAATTTCAGAGCAAAAGTGTCCTTTAGAGAGAGATGTGTCCTCATACTGGAGAGTTGCTTCATTAGAACTACCTCTCTGTAAAGGACAACACCTAATTGTAGAGACAAAGTGTCCTTTAGAGAGAGATGTGTCCTCATACTGGAGAGTTGCTTCATTAGAACTACCTCTCTGTAAAGGACAACACCTAATTGTAGAGACAAAGTGTCCTTTAGAGAGAGATGTGTCCTCATACTGGAGAGTTGCTTCATTAGAACTACCTCTCTGTAAAGGACAACACCTAATTGTAGAGACAAAGTGTCTTTTAGAGAGAGATGTGTCCTCATACTGGAGAGTTGCTTCAGTAAAACTACCTCTCTGTAAAGGACAACACCTAATTGTAGAGACAAAGTGTCTTTTAGAGAGAGATGTGTCCTCATACTGGAGAGTTGCTTCAGTAGAACAACCTCTCTGTAAAGGACAACACCTAATTGTAGAGACAAAGTGTCCTTTAGAAAGAGATGTGTCCTCATACTGGAGAGTTGCTTCAGTAGAACAACCTCTCTGTAAAGGACAACACCTAATTGTAGAGACAAAGTGTCCTTTAGAGAGAGATGTGTCCTCATACTGGAGAGTTGCTTCAGTAGAACAACCTCTCTGTAAAGGACAACACCTAATTGTAGAGACAAAGTGTCCTTTAGAGAGAGATGTGTCCTCATACTGGAGAGTTGCTTCAGTAGAACAACCTCTCTGTAAAGGACAACACCTAATTGTAGAGACAAAGCGTCCTTTAGAGAGAGATGTGTCCTCGTACTGGAGAGTTGCTTCAGTAGAACAACCTCTCTGTAAAGGACAACACCTAATTGTAGAGACAAAGTGTCTTTTAGAGAGAGATGTCCTCATACTGGAGAGTTACTACAGTAGAACTACCTCTCTATAAAGGACAACACCTAATTGTAGAGACAAAGCGTCCTTTAGAGAGAGATGTGTCCTCATACTGGAGAGTTGCTTCATTAGAACTACCTCTCTATAAAGGACAACACCTAATTGTAGAGACAAAGTGTCCTTTAGAGAGAGATGTGTCCTCATACTGGAGAGTTGCTTCAGTAGAACAACCTCTCTGTAAAGGACAACACCTAATTGTAGAGACAAAGTGTCCTTTAGAGAGAGATGTGTCCTCATACTGGAGAGTTGCTTCAGTAGAACAACCTCTCTGTAAAGGACAACACCTAATTGTAGAGACAAAGCGTCCTTTAGAGAGAGATGTGTCCTCATACTGGAGAGTTGCTTCAGTAGAACAACCTCTCTGTAAAGGACAACACCTAATTGTAGAGACAAAGTGTCCTTTAGAGAGAGATGTGTCCTCATACTGGAGAGTTGCTTCAGTAGAACAACCTCTCTGTAAAGGACAACACCTAATTGTAGAGACAAAGCGTCCTTTAGAGAGAGATGTGTCCTCATACTGGAGAGTTGCTTCAGTAGAACTACCTCTCTATAAAGGACAACACCTAATTTCAGAGCAAAAGTGTCCTTTAGAGAGAGATGTGTCCTCATACTGGAGAGTTGCTTCATTAGAACTACCTCTCTGTAAAGGACAACACCTAATTGTAGAGACAAAGTGTCCTTTAGAGAGAGATGTGTCCTCATACTGGAGAGTTGCTTCATTAGAACTACCTCTCTGTAAAGGACAACACCTAATTGTAGAGACAAAGTGTCTTTTAGAGAGAGATGTGTCCTCATACTGGAGAGTTGCTTCAGTAGAACTACCTCTCTATAAAGGACAACACCTAATTTCAGAGCAAAAGTGTCCTTTAGAGAGAGATGTGTCCTCATACTGGAGAGTTGCTTCATTAGAACTACCTCTCTATAAAGGACAACACCTAATTTCAGAGCAAAAGTGTCCTTTAGAGAGAGATGTGTCCTCATACTGGAGAGTTACTACAGTAGAACTACCTCTCTATAAAGGACAACACCTAATTTCAGAGCAAAAGTGTCCTTTAGAGAGAGATGTGTCCTCATACTGGAGAGTTGCTTCAGTAGAACTACCTCTCTATAAAGGACAACACCTAATTTCAGAGCAAAAGTGTCCTTTAGAGAGAGATGTGTCCTCATACTGGAGAGTTGCTTCATTAGAACTACCTCTCTGTAAAGGACAACACCTAATTGTAGAGACAAAGTGTCCTTTAGAGAGAGATGTGTCCTCATACTGGAGAGTTGCTTCATTAGAACTACCTCTCTGTAAAGGACAACACCTAATTGTAGAGACAAAGTGTCTTTTAGAGAGAGATGTGTCCTCATACTGGAGAGTTGCTTCAGTAGAACAACCTCTCTGTAAAGGACAACACCTAATTTCAGAGCCAAAGTGTCCTTTAGAGAGAGATGTGTCCTCATACTGGAGAGTTGCTTCAGTAGAACAACCTCTCTGTAAAGGACAACACCTAATTGTAGAGACAAAGCGTCCTTTAGAGAGAGATGTGTCCTCATACTGGAGAGTTGCTTCAGTAGAACAACCTCTCTGTAAAGGACAACACCTAATTGTAGAGACAAAGTGTCCTTTAGAGAGAGATGTGTCCTCATACTGGAGAGTTGCTTCAGTAGAACAACCTCTCTGTAAAGGACAACACCTAATTGTAGAGACAAAGCGTCCTTTAGAGAGAGATGTGTCCTCATACTGGAGAGTTGCTTCAGTAGAACTACCTCTCTATAAAGGACAACACCTAATTTCAGAGCAAAAGTGTCCTTTAGAGAGAGATGTGTCCTCATACTGGAGAGTTGCTTCATTAGAACTACCTCTCTGTAAAGGACAACACCTAATTGTAGAGACAAAGTGTCCTTTAGAGAGAGATGTGTCCTCATACTGGAGAGTTGCTTCATTAGAACTACCTCTCTGTAAAGGACAACACCTAATTGTAGAGACAAAGTGTCCTTTAGAGAGAGGTGTGTCCTCATACTGGAGAGTTGCTTCATTAGAACTACCTCTCTGTAAAGGACAACACCTAATTGTAGAGACAAAGTGTCTTTTAGAGAGAGATGTGTCCTCATACTGGAGAGTTGCTTCAGTAGAACAACCTCTCTGTAAAGGACAACACCTAATTTCAGAGCCAAAGTGTCCTTTAGGAAGAAATGTGTCCTCATACTGGAGAGTTACTACAGTAGAACTACCTCCCTGTAAAGGACAACACCTAATTTCAGAGCCAAAGTGTCCTTTAGGAAGAAATGTGTCCTCATACTGGAGAGTTACTACAGTAGAACTACCTCTCTGTAAAGGACAACACCTAATTTCAGAGCCAAAGTGTCCTTTAGGAAGAAATGTGTCTTCATACTGGAGAGTTGCTTCAGTAAAACTACCTCTCTGTAAAGGACAACACAGTTTCAGAGGCAATTATAGATTAGAACTACAAGATAATAAGACCAAATCAAAAGGAATATTCAACAAGTGTTGTGATCCACGTACCTGCATGGAAGTGACAGTCTTGGTCCATAGGAGCATGGCCCATGTGGCAACATAGCACAGTCCTCCGAGCACAATGACGGGCTGGTAGCGGAGAAAGTCTGTGGCCAGGAACACCAGAACTTGCCAGAAGAGGGAGGAGTAGATCCAGTAGGGGTAGACTTGGTAGTTCAGCTGTCATCACCACACCTCGTTAACTACAATCTTCCCATATACAATAATACAGTAGGACCTTCCTGTAAAGGACAACACCTAATTGCAGAGCCAAACTGTCCTTTAGAGAGAGTTATCCTCTTACTGGAGAGTTACTAAATAGTAAAAATGGTAATTTTGGAAATGAAAACTGTCCTTTATAGAGAGGTGTCTGCTAAAGAGAGGTTCTACTGTATTTTTTAAAGCCCACAAGCATATTGGCTAACATGAGAGAAGTATCATGGTGGATGAGATATCAGAACACAGAGTATTTCATTAATACAGTAGAACTACCTCCCTGTAAAGGACAACACCTAATTGCAGAACCAATGTGTCCTTTAGGATGAGGTGTCTTCTTACCAGAAAATTGCTAAATAGTTTTCTTTTTTGCTTATCCCTAGTACACTTGGTACAGGCCATGATAATCATGGTGGGTAGAAGTTGGCGACTGGTTTTACTGTAAGCGCACCACATGTCTACAAAAGCAGTTCAACTTTGCACTTACAAATATTCCAAAGCCCTGTTTGGTTACTTGTACTCGCTGATGGGGTTGGACTTTTGCAAGAATCAGGGGCCATTGGAGCTTTTTTTTTTTTTAACAGAAAAAAGTGTCCAATGTGGGAATCGAACCCGGGTCGTAGCGGTCGAAAACCAACGGTTTAGACCATCCTTTTACCGACCCCCTCTAAATAGGAAAAATGGTAATTTTGCAAATGAAAACTGTCCTTTAGGGAGAAGTGCCCTTTAGTGTGAGTGTTCTCTCACAGAGGTTCACCTGTATTACAATAACTACCCTTGACACATACTTGACTTATTTGCACATCTACTTGACCCCAATATACTCATCCTTGGAGACTTCAACAGCCAGCATCAATCTTTGGGATGTTCCCTCAACATTTGAGATAAGAACACGAAGAAGTTAAAACATGATAAGACGCAATTTGATTTATAGATTAGAACTATAAGGCAATAAGACAAATACCAAATAAATGCTGTGTGACATTTCAGTAACAGCGTTGTTATCATCATCAGACAAAAGTTCTGGTCAGTCTTTTATCTGATGATAGTAACAACTCTGTTACAGAAACGTAACACACACAATTTATTTAGATTTGGTGGAAGGGAGAAGTGCCCTCTTACTGGAGAGTTGCTAAATAGTAAAAATGGTAATTTTGCATATTTAAACTGTATTTTAAAGAGAGGTGTCCTCTCTAGCGTGAGTGTCCTCTCATGGAGGTTCTACTGTATCTCAATAATTGAATTTATAGAGAAAATAAAAATATAGTTTAAAAAGACACTTCCTAAACTTGTGACAAAGGCAATCTATAACATCTGGAACAAATATATATAAGGAAAAATGTATGGGAGGTTTTGTGGGTGAAGTAACTCTAAGGAAAACAATAAGCCTTTATTTTTAGCTTTTGTTTCTTATTGTTCCAGCCTTCAGTCTGATGTAGAACCTCTCCTGAGAGACTACATAGTTTCTCCTGGAGGTAGAGTATCATCGGAAGATTGTCCAGGAAAACTTGGTTAATTCGAACATCTTTATTTAAAATATTTATCTTGGTCCCTAGACTTTTTATCCTTTTTTTTTTTTTGCTTATCCCTAGTATACGTGGTACAGGCCATGATAATCATGGTGGGTAGTTAGCGACTGCTTTTACTGTAAGCGCACCACATGTGTAAAGCAGTTCGACTTTGCACTTACAAATGTGCCAAAGCCCCGTTTGGTTACTTGCACTCGCTGGAGGGGTTGGACTTTTGCAAGAATCGGGGGTTATTGGAGCATTTTTTTTTTAAACAGAAAAAAGCGTCCAATGCGGGATTCGAACTCTGGTCGTAGTGGTCGAAAACCAAATGGTTTAACCAGACTTCCACCGACCCCCCTACTTTTTATCCTATTATTCAAAACATTTTTTATGCAAATTTTTGGATAAGTTGATTTTGTTTTTTTGGTCCCTTGGGCTTTGAATTATCCAGTTTGACTGTATTTTGTAAAACTCTTTTTTTTTTTAATACCATTTCCTATAATTTGCCAATAAACTTATTTGGATAATTGTCAATGTTTTGTCCAGATACACATGCTACCTAGTGTATCCATATACTAATATTCAATATCATTTATAATATTTATAATTTATATTTATAATTTATAATATTTAATATCAATATTTAAATTAATTTGTATATAAAAATAATATATATCATCAATATATTATCGTGATAATCCTGTTGAAGGACTGACAAGTCCGAAAACTTGAAAATAAAAAGTTGAACAAGAAACTTAACCCTGGAAGCTTTATTTATTTTATAATACACTAAGTTAGTTCAGATTGATGTAAAATTAGGTTAAATTGAAAGAGTACAATTTGGATTATAGATTAGAACTACAAGATAATTAGACCAAATCCATATAAATTTATAGTGTGTGATGTTTCGGTAATAGTGTTACCGAAATGTCGCACTCTATTAATTTATTTGGATTTGGTCTAACTATCTTATAGTTTAGGTTATATTATAAACACAAGGTAATAAGACCAAATCCAAATAGTGTGTGACGTTTCAGTAACAGCGTTGTTACTATCTTCAGACAAAAGTACTGAATGAGAAATTTTACCACAGCATGTTTTAAATATGACCAAATCCAAATAAATAAATAGTGTGTTTATTTATTTATTTTTTATTTTATTTATATAAATTTGGTATTATTACCTTGTGTTTATAATCTATAATCCAAATTGTACTTTATCATTTAGGTTATATTGGAAATTGACTATTTTTTCTCATGTAAGCCAATCGAGCACATTATTTTATGTATCTGTGCACCATTTTGAGAATCTTCCTCTTTTAAAGTATTTTATTTAATAGCAAAAAATGATTAGGTACAATTTTGGAATTATAGAATAGAAAAACAAGGTGATAAGTCCAAGGATAAGGTAAAATTTGGATTATAGATCTGAAAGAAAATGCAAAATTTATTTATTTATTTGGATTTGATCTTTTTTACCTTTTAGTAATAAGACCAAATAAAGGTTGTTGTTGTTTCTTATGCCCTTGTGTAAAGATTACACGAATTCCATGAGTTTATGCTCCTCGAGCTGTTTTATGATAAGCAGTGGCCTCTCCCAAAGGTCCAGAGACCAATTAAATAAATAAATAGTATATGATATTTCTGTAACAGAGTTGTTGCCATCATCATACAAAAGACTGAAATTATATCAGTTATAAATAAACATTGATAAAAATGCATTTAAATCTTGCTATAAATAGATATTACACTTTGCTTGGTTTGGACTTCTACAAAATTATTGTATTCACTAAAAATTTTAAGCTGTATTATCTATCTCTAAAAATTTCCAGCATTTAAAATATTATCGAATTTAATCAAAAAGTATTAGTGCTTCTTTCTATTAGAGTAAACCTATTTTTAGCATAATGCATGGTTATTTTTTAAAAAACAAATTGAGAAAAAAGTCGCTAAATCAAATAAGGACACTATACGCATATATTATCTCTCTTATAAAAAATAATAAAATATTCTTACCTGTGTTTTGGTCAAATTTACCCATGGTCCAAGTAAATATTGAGTTAAATAAGGTTCCGATGGTCTAATTTCTTTTATAAATCCGAAGGCACATATTAATAAATATATTATTATAACATTTCGCTTGGAAGCAATATTGTGTAAACCTAAAATATTTCCTAACATGTTTAGAAATAGAGCTATAAATTTACGGCATATAAAAGAAGGTGGAGCACCGGACACGCTCTTTTGTTTATGTTGTAGTTTACAATGTAATCAAATTTATATGCTAATTATGCAAAAATAAAATTTAAAATCACAAAAAAAAAATCTTTTTTTTTTTTTTTAATGGCAGCACTTATACCTTAATTTTTCGTTACATATATATTTTAAAATATATAAAATATTTTTAGCGTAAATGTTATTTTATTTAAAATGATACATAGGTTTTTAACTTTTAATTTAAGCAATGGACTTTTCTATAAAAACTCCATGTGTCTAAATTAAAATGAAAAATGTCTAAATTAAAATTCAAAATGTCTAAATTAAAATGAAAGTGTCTAAATTAAAATGAAAAATGTCTAAATATAAATTTGAAATGTCTAATTAAAAGTTAAACCTATATATAGTGTAAAACAAATTAGATTTGAAAGGAGCCCGAAAATAACTTGCTCGCATTGAGTGTAAGCGCTTATAACCTTATTTATTATTGATTATTTTTAAAAATATATATATAATAATTCCTAATATTTTCATTGTGCAAATTCCCGCATCTATAAAATATGCTATTCAACTTTTTTTTTTACACTAGACTGTGTAGCTATGCTTAGATTGGTTATACAACAAATTTAGAGTCAATACTAATTAATTTGAATTTTTTTACTACCACAGACACACACACACACACACACACAAAAGCCTTTATTAAGACACACTGGTCTTATAGAGGATTCTCCCCGAGATTACAAGAGAGATAGGCCTGTGAAAGTGGGGAGTATGAATTTTTTTACTGAAACAATGGAATTTCTGAAAAGTTTTACAGGATTATTGGCGCATTAAAAGAAAATTTTAGGGCGCCCTATTGCAATAAAAATTAGTCAGAATGTTAGGACACCTCGTGACTTGTAGTATACCACGATTCATACCCCCCCCCCCCTCTCTCTCTTTCTAAGTTGTAAGGCTCTGGTGATTGTGAGGCGTAGATGGGGCCTTGACAATATCAAAACAGAGTCTAAGATAGACTCAGGCGCCTCTATCCTGTAGAGCCACATGACCCATGGTGGCTGACTTGACCCAATCAGCACTTAGCCAAAATCCATCAAGGACTCTACCTAAATGCACTATCCCTAAAGAGCAAGTTACAGACCTATGGTGATTCTTCAGGGGAACACCAGAGCCCCAAACCTTCCTCTGACTAGGTTCCACCACGTCGATCTCAATTTTCCTTTTTTTTTATGAATCAAAATTTTTGAATTTAGATTTTTATTGATAACTAGCGGACGTACCCGGCTTCGCCCCGAGTAAAGGTTTGTCTAACGAATCTCTCGATAAAGTGAACATTTTTTCCCGTCCCTTGAAAAATACTCGATAAGTTGAATAAAATCAATATTAATTGGTTCCCTCGGTAATTGGAAGTTAAAGGAATAGTATCTTGCCTTGGAATTGTATCATTATTCTTGTCTCAAATAAATTGCCCTGTCATCCTGAATTTTGTCTTTCCTAATTTTCTACATTACAAAATCATCGTATCATCATGATAATATTTAGAGCAGATTGTTTAATTATAACAGATAAATTAGAATATTTATCTTGATTATTTTAAAGCGAAAAGTTATTTCAAAATTTTTATTTGCTAGAAACCTTCCCAGTACTATACTAAATAACTTCCCAAAGTTTCATGGCGTTCCAATGAGTGGTTTGGCCAGGCATAAAGGACAGACAGACACACACACACACATACATTCATTTTTATATATATAGATTATCAAAATTTAAAAATATTCTAATTTTTTTTTTTATGAAAGGGGGAGTTAGTTGGAAACAATAGGGCAAGTAAGCAAGATTTTAGGGTCCCTTTTAGAGTGGAGGGCAAGAAAAATTAACAAGCAGGAATTGCTAAGCAGCAGAGAGCGTGGCTTTTGTCCAGTGGTCGCCGCTGGTCGTGTGGGCTGACACTAATAATTGTAAGTGAGAATGGCGGTTTGCTTTAGTACACATAGTGAATAAGATTATTTTTTTCAGATTTTTCTAAAATACTTTTGAACAAATTTAGTAATACACATAATTTATGATCACAATTTATGGTTTTAGTGACAAATTAAAAAATTTCTATTGCTAGAGAGTTCAACATTTCAAGATTACACACATGTAGGGCCAAATCTGACATCTACCACTTCCTAGACAGCCTTAAGGCTGGCTATCCAACCAATGTCAGTAGTGCGAAAACCCCTTTCTACATAACTTTGTATATATATAGGATAATAATAAAGATAAACACAAATTTCAAATTTAAATTATAAGATCTGACCCCCAGTAGACTTATTTCCAGCAAAGACTCCTGTATTAATTCATTTGTTTATACACTGTTTGTTATAAAGAGATCAAAGCCTTAAAAAAAAAGAGTATTTGCTTTTCAATGGGAAAATTAAATCTAAAAGGGAACATTGGAGGGTGGGATATGTTATGCATATATGGCTAAGTATACTTAATATAGTATATTTATATAAATAATTAAGGCACTGTTTTGTTCTGGAAATACCTCAAAATCAACTGACTTGTGCCTTGTTGATAAACAAGAACTATTTTAGCTCAAAATAATAATGCAATTGATTATTTTCTGTGTGCTTCATTTTAAAAGTATATGTAATAACTCAATAAAATATTTTTGGAAAGACAAAGTTATAAGATCAAATCTAAATAAATAAATGGTGTTGGATTTGGTCTTATTTGTGTTTCTATAATCATTTTATCCCATAATCAACATGCATTCCAAATTGTCATTAGCTCTAGAGATATCCCTGATTTAATGAGATTAATAACTCCGCCTTTGCCTGTCCCAAGCCAGGATGAAAAAGGAAGAGAGGGAGTAGTAACAAGCTCACTAAAAAACCTGGGCTCAGCTGGCCTGGCCGATAGTACCCTGTAAGGGCTCCTGATCCAGGGATACAGGATGAGCAGTGTTTGTACTCCATTGTTAGGAGCAGCTGCACATGGCGTCTGTTCCCTATGTCAGGCCATTTCTTTTGGAGCTAAGTCGGCCTGCCACTGAGTAGTGCTCCCAGCCTTAATGACAAAGGCAGACGCATTCTACTTCACCCAGTCATAATGGTTATCAAACAGACACCATCAGGGTCACAAATTGATACCCTAATATGATTGAGTGCAGATAAGAAAGAAGATGAGATTAATGATATGGTTACAGAGTAGTGAGATCAAGGATGATGTGAAGAACAGTTAGGAATATTGCAAGGAGGGGTTCATTGTGCCGAACAAAACATGGACCAGAAAGAATAATAAAGAGGTTATTTCAGTCCAAGTTGATTCCACAGGAATCAAATTTTCATGTTGATAATGTCCATCAAGTTGAGTAGTATAATAGCAAAGCTGCCTTCCAAGCAGTTTTTTTAGGTTTGTTTCTCAGTCATTGCAATTTTTTCATATCCTGGCGGGCTCTTTTTTTTAGGGGATCGGAGTTGTCTAAACCTTTGGTTTCCGACTGCTACAACCCGGGATCGATTCTTGTATTGAGCACTTTTTTAAAATAATAATAATACTTTAAAATGCTCTAATAGCTCCAGATTCTTACAAAAGTTAACCCTCACCAGTGAGTGCAAGTTACCAAACCAGGCTCTAGCATATGCAAAAGTCGAAAAGCTTTTCACATGCGTAGATATGTAGTGCACTTGTAGTAAAAGCAGTCGCCAGCTTCTACCCATCATGATTTTCATAGTCCTGTACCATGTGTACTAGGGTAATTAAAAAAAAAAAAAATCAAGTCGAGTTTGATTTTAGGTGACTATATGAACAAATATTCGCTAATTTGCATGATCCAGGTTCTAATTTTATGGTGTATTTTGACATTAGTTGGAGACTAGTTTATTTTTCGGACAAAATCCTCTGTTTAAATCTTGAATGCAGCTCTGATTATCCTATGCAAAGCCAAACCAGTATGTGAATTAAATATTTGGTCCGCATAGTTTTCTCAGCAGTCCTATAAACATAAAGTGGTTTACCAGTGCCTTTTTCCATCTATTCTGTTGGCCAAATAGATATGGCTCATCAACCTTTTGGGATGATTTCTTCATCTAAGGATAAGAGAGTGTTTTCATACTTCAGTACTATCAGAGTAAACATAGTGAACTAATGTGAAAAAAATGGTACAAATGTTAAATTATAAAAAAGGCATCTCCTTATTGTGCAATTGAAAGTTGATGGCTTGCGTCATCTATCGGAATAAATATCAACTATTCTAGTTGATTTTTAATTATTCCAGAATTGGCCAAATACGCATTCTTGATTAATCAAGAAAAGCTAACCATGGGCGCGTTTAGATTGAACTGGGATAAGGTGGATAAATTAAGAAAACAGAAAGTTGCACGATAAGAAGATGCCTTTTTCTTAATAGTGAACCAAATTCTAAGAAGAACTATCTACAGGAGGAAGTGCAGTAAGAGCAAGAGAATAAGATGGGGCAAAACAAGGTTTGGGATAAAGCAGTCACAAAAATACTATTTAAATAAACAGTAAGGTATACCTTTTGACTTTGTACTATATCTTACACTCATGGACAAAACTTAAGGAAGTGGAAATTTTAATGTCACTAATCATCTTTTTTTTTTTTTTTTTAAGGAGACGGAGGCAATTTTGTTTACATTTGGTTATCTCGTGTCTTCAATAAAGGTCACTGTAATATCTTTCAGAGTTATTGTCTGAATCCCGATATACATGCTAAAAAGTAAAACTTCCTTATGTTTTGTCCATGAGTAAATGTGTTTAATATACAAGGTAATAAGACCAAACCAAATAAATAAATAATGTGTTTTTAATAATAAATAGTGTGTTTAAAATAATTTACTTCAACCTTTTTAAATCTTTCTAAAATATCAACCCACTTGTGAGAGAGAGAGGGAGATATCTTTGAAATATCAAATCATTCAAAACTTCAAATAAAACAAGAATTATCAAAACATTTTCCTTAAAAAGGTTGAATATGTGTCTCAGAAATGATGGAATAAGATTTTGTTATTGTTTCTAATCTCCTTGTGCAAAGATAACAAGAATTCCACGAGTCCATGCTCCAGTATATCAATATGAATTTGTTTTACTGTGTGTTTCTAATCAATGATCTAAATTATACCATATCACAACTCCTCCTTTGCCGGTCCCAAACCCGGATGAAAAAGGAGGAGGGGGAGCAGTAACAAGCTCGCTGAAAAACCTGGGCTCAGCTGGCCCGGCTGATAGTACCTTGTAAGGGCTCCTGATCCAGGGATACAGGATTAGCAGCGTTTGTACTCCATGTTAGGAGCGGCTGTACATGGCGTCTGTTCCTCATGTCAGAGGCGGCTATTTCTTTTGGAGTTAAGTCGGCCTGCCACTGAGTAGTGCTCCCAGTCTTAATGACAAAGGCAGATGCATTCTACTTCATCCAGTCATGATGGTTGTCACTTTACAAGGTTGATACCTTAGTGTGATTGAGTGGAGATAAGAAAGAAGAAGAAGATACCATATCACAAAGAAACACCCACAAATTGAAGAAGAAACCAGACAAACTACTTAAAAAAAAAAAAAAAGTTTATTTTAAAACTGTCATATGTTTAAAGCAAACAACAAACAACCTTAGAAAAAACTTCAGGTATATATATATATATTTATTTATTTTTAATTAAAAAGTATAATCTGCCACTATTGTACAATATTTTTTTTTAACAAGAACTTTTTTAAAAAATATATATTTTCTTTCTCTTGAACAACTTAAAAAAAAAAAAAAAGGTGGGGAGGGGGGAATAGGGAAGTAGGGGGGTAGAGAAAAAGGGACTTTTTTTATTTAATATTATTAAAAAATACAGGGTATATATATTATAGACAATATAATTCTTATTTTCAATAGAGTAAATTCCATACACAATAATTTCTATATATAAAAAGTTTTCCTTAAAAAAATAGAAAAAAAAAAAAACATATTAAAAAAAAATTATTAGGGTTTGTAAAGATCACAGTAAAAATGGATGGGAAAGGCATTCAACAAGGAAGGAAGAAGAAAGAGGAGATACAAATGATTATAAAACAAAACACAAACAAACAAACAAAAAAAAAAGAGGAGGAGGGGTAGTAAAAAAGAAAGAGAGGGTTGGAAAGAAAAAACGAGATACATAGATGGTAGGTTTTGTCCGCTTACTTTTTTTTTTGCATTAAAGAATTCATGTTTTACAATCTAATAAAGTGTGTTTAACACTATGAAAGTCTAGAAAAAATCAAAACAAAAAAAAATCACAATGTTATAAAAAAAAAAAAAAAATTGAGAGGAAAAAAAAAAATGCGACCCTAGCACCACTTTTTTTTAAGTATATATATATATTAAAAAAAAAAAAAAAAAGTGAGAGATAGAAAGAAAAAAAAACAGTATCTCCTTTCTTTTTGCCATAATATAAAACAGCTATATATATATAATATAAAATAAGAGGAAGTATATATATAATATATAAAAAAAGAGACTTGGCAGGTGAGTGGAGATAGAAAGACAAGAGGAAGTAGGGTTGAGGGAAGCCATTTTTTTTACGCTGTCCGCTTTGACAGCGAGTTTTCTGTTGGTTTACCGCCCAGGGCGGTGGAGTGAAGTTCAAGTTGTTGTAACCGCCTCCACAGCTCTTCCCGTTCCTTCTCCTTCCTCTTTTCCCTGTGCCACATACACCACACTACTGTTGGCAAGATTTCATCAGACTTGAAAACCCCGCCTTTGCCGGTCCCAAGCCCGGATGAAAAAGGAGGAGAGGGAGCAGTAACAAGCTCGCTAAAACACCTGGGTTCAGCTGGCCTGGCTGATAGTACCCTGTAAGGGCTCCTAATCCAGGGATACAGGATGAGCAGCGTTTGTACTCCATGTTAGGAGCGGCTGCACATGGCATCTGTTCCTCATGTCAGAGGTGGCTATTTCTTTTGGAGCTAAGTCAGCCTGCCACTGAGTAGTGCTCCCAGTCTTAATGACAAAGGCAGACACATTCTACTTCACCCAGTCATGATCTCAAGCTTTACAAGCTTGATACCCTAATATGATTGAGAGAGTGGAGATAAGAAATAAGATCAAACTTGAACAGTGAACAAAAGGCAAACATATCATGTGGTATTTATCCCAGGTACACCATGCTGGGGAGTAGCAAGCAACTGCTTTCACTGCAAGTGAGTGCACCACATGTCTACACATGTGTAGAAAACAGTTCAACTTCAATTATGATTAGAACTCCAGTTGATTAATTGCACTCACTGGTAGAGGTTGTATTTATGCAAGAATCCAGCCAGGGTCATTGAAGGAATTTTTTCCTTCTTGGAAAAAAAAAAAGTGCCCAATACGGGATTTGATTCTGGATCTTGGCTGTTGGTAAATTGATGCAAGTTAAATATATATCTTTTAGGCAATTTGTATCCCTATTTAACCATTTATTACATATATCATGGGAAGTTAATTTGATCCAAATTCCATGTTTGTTCTTCAATTTCTTCAGAGTGTAACACTTTCTATTTCTACTGGTCATGTTTTATTTTTGTGTGTGCAAGTAACCAACAAACGGGGCTCTGGCACACTTATAGGTGCAAAAGTCACGCTACCATCTACCTGTGTAGACATGTGGTGTCACTTTAACAGTATGACCTGTACCATGTGTATTTGGGATAGGTACCCATCACCATTTTCCTGCCATTTTTGAGGATTTAGCCACCAATGCTAGAAATGGCTGGATAACACAGGTTGTGCCATATAAACTAAAGTTCAGGCATAGAAAACCCTTGATTATTGGGGTTTAAACTGCATACCAGAGGTTTTCTCTTAAGACACACAAATCTACATCGAGATTAAAATGGTGAAACTGAAGATCCATGCCCCCCCTCTTTAAATTTTTAATTATCGCAGGATAAGAGAAGGCTGTAGAAATAATTTGTGATTAAATATATGATACATTTTAAATGATAGAAAGTAAATTTCCAGTTTAGCTTTGTTCATAGTTTCCATCTCCCTCTCATTTCCTTAAATTCAATTTTATGTATGCAAATAAAACCAAAATCTCTAAATTCAATTGTACAATATAAATCTTTTAATATGTAAATTTTAAAGCAGTTAACATGTATGTAAATTTTGTTCTTGTATAAAAGATTTGGCAAATAAAGAGAGAGATGATTGAGGTGGAGACAGCCACAAACGACTGCTAATTTTTCATACATCTATAGTAGAATTACATCATATATATATTTAACTGAAAAATAGCATTAAAAACATGTTTAGATTGTACAAAGGCTTTTATAAGCTCAATTGGAATATCATCTATTCCTGGGGGATTTCTGTTATCCTCTGTGAAATAGAGAATCACAGGACCTATGTACTCCCAAGTGTGTGTACAACTCACCTTTGCCTCTCAGCCTTGTAGGAAGAAGTGAGTTCATCAAAGAGCCGGGGGTTCATCTCCATGAAGGTCCTCAGGACATTGTAGACGTAGGCGATGATGGTCTGGTTCCAGTGTTCCTTGGAGATGCGGTAGAGGGCAGGGAACATGATGGGCATGATCACCTTGTTGTTTTCCTCCATCAGGCTCAGGAGATGTTCGCTGTTCCAGTAGGACAGGGCCCTCTCTGCCACCTGTACACACACCATTTCTTACATTACTTCTAACAATTGATATTATTCGAGAAGAAACACAGGTCAGGGAGAAGAGCTTCTTTTATAAGAGGATGATTTTACAAGATTTTGGGCAAGATGATCTTCTATGGGTACAAATGACCCGAATGGCAAAAAGTGTGCATATATATATATATATAGTTAAACCTGTCTATAGCGCCCCCTCTTGGGAATCACCAAAATAGGGTGCTATAGAGAGGGGGTGTTGTTGTTGTTTCTTATCCCCTTGTGTAAAGATTACACGAATTCCATGAGCTCATGATCTCATGGAATGGGGTATAGGGGTGCAGCTTTCATTGATCATGGCACCATGATCTAGGCACTCTTTGGTGAAAGTCTGACTTTTAACATGGAATCCTTTTCTGTCGACTCTAACATGAGTACAAAAGCAGCTCCTTTGTATTCCTGGAGTGGGACCATTGCTGAGGACCATCAACCGGGTCAGTTGAACTCAGGATTTTTAGACAGGGGGTACTATAGACAGGTCACTTTTAATGTAAATTGCATCGTACTACGTATTTATAATTGAGCGCTATAGAGAGGGAGGCGCTATTTAGAGGGGGCGCTATAGAGAGGTTTAACTGTAAACCATTGCTACTTGTGTCACATCTCTGGTAGCAGGGTAACACTACCAGTATGGGTGAGAGTTGGAAGACCTCCCGACAACTCCAAACCAAAATATTATTATAACATGGCTACCATATTACCAAGTAGCTCTGCAACCACAGCCACAAAAAGCTCCATGGGACACCTGTCAATCATCACTGGACTCCGTAGGGGGAACGACCACAGGTGTGAGGGGTTCTCGGAATCTTATCGGCAAATAAGGAAAACGTGATGCCTCTGTGGCTGACCACACTCATTATTATTATTTTTCTTACCTTGGGATAAGTTGTTATATTATTTGACTCTCTCTCACCCTATAAATATTCCCATTTTTCTTCATTAATTTTGTAAAACATAATTGACAAAATGTCAATAAAAAGTGTTTCAATCTCCCTATAAATACCTCTTGTATATAATTTTATTGGAGAACTAAAAGGTAAATACCCACCTTTATAATAAATTAATTATCCCCAAATTTGCCCTTGCTTTATTTATCTCCGTGACAGTATATTGTGACGTGTGGAAAATCAGGAGACCAGATTCCTATTATGAACATTCCCAAGGAAAGATTTGATGCTGCAAGTTATAAATGAGGGCTAAGGTATCACAACACAACCTACCTTCAAGAAATTGCTGACACCATCACAAATACACCTACAGTTAAGTAAACTAGATCTTTGCCCAAAGATCTATTTTTACTTATTTGAATATTTATGGAATAGGGTGTAGGGGTGCAGCTTTTGTTGATCATGGCACCATGGCACACTTTGGTGAAAAGTCTGACCTTGCCTGTAGTTTGAGGCTGTTCCTAACATTATATATATTTATAGGTAACTATAGCTCGCAATCTACTCCAGTTAGTGTACACAAGGGGGAAAAGAAACAACAACAAGATACCTGGAAATGGGAGCTGGAGACACTGCGGGCAATCTGCTTGAAGAGTGGCTCCATGATGACAACAAACTGCTCGGGTTCCACCACCATCAGGATGGCCTCCATTTCTCCCAGGAACAACACCTGCCACAGAGTTAGTTAGTACATCCCTGATGTAGAGGTTTTCCATAGAGCACCTCTAAGTACAATGTGGCTTAAACAATTTAATAATTTAGTATAGGAAAAAAAAAAAAAAATTCTGATAAAATAATGGGTAATATGGGAAAAAATAATACTAAAAATAAAAAGGTCGAGTGTTGATCATATAAATAAAGAACCTGACCAGGAGCATATATGTTTAAAGATGGCAGAGTGCCATATATAAGGGTTGTTGTTGTTGTCATGTCCAAAGAAGAGTCTCAGATGTCTCCATACATCTCTCCATCACATCAGCAGCAATATCCACTATCTTGGGTGTAATATATAATAAAGGGGTAAATAAAATGTGATACTGTGGTTCTCGGGTTGGAGATCCAAGTTGTATCTATTAGCACAAGGTAATAAGACCAAATCCAAATAAATAAATAGTGTGTGACGTTTCGGTAACAGGGTTGTTACCGAAAAGTCACACGCTATATTTTTATTTGGATTTGGTCTTATTACCTTGTGTTTATAATCTATAATCCAAATTGTGCCTTATCAATGTATCTATTAGATGAGCCCATCATGGCTAGGTGAAGAACCTTTAGCTAATAATCAGAGGTTTCATTCTCCCTGATGAACTGCCACTTCTGACTAAGGCTTTAAGAGAGGTTAAATCTACTTTGATTTTTTTTGTGTAGATGTGATATTATAGTGTCAAAGATACATTGCCCTACATCATACTCTAATAATACTACAGTAGAGTCTGTCTCCAATTAGAGACCACAGATCCAAAAACATGGCAAAACATAGTCTTTCCTTGTTCTTCTTCTTTCTTATCACCACTCAATCATATTAGGGTATCAAGCTTGTAAAGCTTGTTGATGGTGTCTGCTTTGACAACCATCATAACTGGGTGAAGTAGAATGCGTCTGCCTTTGTCATTAAAACTGAGAGCACTACTCAGTGGCAGGCCGACTTAATTGGTCTTTCCTGGAGGTGGTCTCTCAACAGAGACCGTTTCAGTTGAAAAACTCCTCATGACTTGGTTGGACAAGAAAGTCACTCTGAAAGAGACCACCTCCAAGAGATAGGGTTTGGCCATGCTTTTTTATGCTATGGTCCCTCATAGGAGACTCCACTGTTCCTCTGATAACTTGTTTATCCCCATCTACACAAAGTTGAGATCTTGTTTACCCAACAACATCCACAGGCCTGGGAGCAGCCACAGTAAAGGACAGTCAAATCACACAGGCTTATTCACACTCATGGACAAAACTTAAGGAAGTTGTACCTTTTAGCATTTATATCGGGATTCAGACAAT
>CP092885.1:51408620-51432285 GCA_030710605.1 Cordylochernes scorpioides | reverse complement strand
ATACAGTTAAACCTGTCTATAGAGCCCCCTCTTGGGACTGTAAGAGGCTGGATCTCAAAAGTATTGTTTAATTAACAATAATATTATATTAAGATGACAAGGAACAAAAAGAGTCACAAAAGGCAAGCGCAGTAGCAGGAAGAAAACCAAAACTTAAACTACAGGTAGACAGTGTGGCGCCAGGTCACGTGATGTCTGGTAGAAGGTGTCGTTGCTAAGCAACAGCCAACGTGCGAAGTTACTCTCTCTAGCAGGTACTCACCAAAGTAGGGTGCTATAGACAGGTCACTTTTAATGTAAATCGCATCGTACTACGTATTTATAATCGGGCGCTATATAGAGGAAGCACTATAGAGAAGTTTAAATGTACACAGTAGAACTAACGCTCTGTAAAGGACAACATCTAGTTAAAGGAAAGCCAACGTCTCTTTAAAAGAGAGGTTGTCTCCTCTTACTGGTGAGTTGTTAATTAGCAAAAATGGTCATTTTGGTAATGAAAACTTTCTTTTGTAGATGGATGTCTTCTATCTATTGTCCTCTCATGGAGGTTATGTTTCATGATTGACAAGACTTTATCGTTGATTTCCTGACTTTATCTATGGAATATGACAGTCCAGAGCTGTTGCAAGATTTTCCAGCTAACTTCCAAACTGTCTATATCTAACTTTGAAAACTGAAACCCTCTAATCACATCTTTGACTATCAGCTAATTCATCAATGTTCATCTTCAGCCGATCCCAAAGTATAACATTTTTGACAGTTTTTCTCATCTATAAGTCTAGATTCAAAATCAACCTGAAAGTCTATAATGAAAGGTACATACAATACAAGTAATTACAAGAAAATAAGACTTAATCCAAATAATTTAAGAGTGTGTGACGTTTTGGTAACAGCATTGTTACCATCATCAGACAAAAGAAACGTCACACACTATTAAATTATTTGAATTAGGTCTTATTTTCTTGTATCTATCTATAATCTATAATACAAATTGTGCTTTATCAATACAAGTAATTGTGAAATAAATATATGTGCTTCTAGTACCCTGGTTAAGAAAAATTCAATTTAAAAATGTTTTTGCTAAAGCTTAAAATTCCTGTTGAGAAATTATTTTAAAATGGCTTCTGTAGAAAATGGAAGTGTTTGTAGTCCCAAAAATTGAGAGACAACTGCCTGAATTTAGAAAAACAAAGTACAACAGGTTTCATTTGAGGGTAGTTGGCAAATATGGAAAAGAAAAAACTGGCTGTGGCTTAGTTGACCATTTTACCTAGAAAGAAACATACACCTTTGGTACAGTCCGTACTTCCAAGAGAATGAAACTGGAGATGGCAGACATCCTGACTTCTGTGAGCTGCCAATTCCAAGAAAAAAGTAGGATGGGGAGAATTGAAAACTATTACTATTTGGATGAAAGAACTGCTAAATTGTGTTGTTGTTGTTTCTTATCCCCTTGTGTAAAGATTGCACAAATTCCATGAGTTCATGCTCCTTGAGCTGTTTTATGATGAGCAGCGGCCTCTCCCAAAGGTCTTGTTTAGTGCATCTAATGCAAGCCAAAATGTGTTCTGGAGCTGCAGGTACCAAGCTACATTTTGGGCAAGTGGGATATATTTTGTTGTTATTTTCTATCTTCAATGGCTTGAGATGGCCTGTTCTAAATCTTGTTAGTGTTGTTTGATGCTGTCTGATGTTCAGAGCTCCTCCTGGGTTCACTCCACTGTACCAACTATGCTTAGGTGGGATCCTCCACTGTTAAATTGTAACAGCTTAAAGCTGTCACAATGAGATTGTTCCTGACCCCAGTAAGTTTTTATATACAGTAGAACCTCCATGAGAGGACACTGTCGCTAGTGGACACCTCTCTACAAAGGACAGTTTACATTCGCAAAATGATCATTTTTACTATTTAGCCACTCTCCGGTAAGAGGACACCTCTCCCCAAAGGACACTTTGGCTCTGCAATTAGGTGTCCTTTACAGGGAGGTTCTACTGTATATAGATATATCTGGATAGAATCTTCTCAGAATGCACAAGAGTTGTAAGCTGTAAGATCTAGAGCGAAGTCAGCTTCAAGAGTGCTCCTAGTCTTTGTAACTAAAGCTTGTGTCGAGAGTTTGCATAAACAGTCATTTTTCGACATCCCTACATTGGGCACTTTTTTCTGAAGACAAAAATTTCTTTAAGGGCTCCCTATTCTTTCAGAAGTTCAACCCTACCAGAAAGTGCAAGTAACTAAAATGGGACTTTGGCACAACACTGGTAAGGGCAAAAGTCAAACTGATTTTTACATGTCTTATAATGGCAGCCTGCATACTTAGGGATATGTAACAAAAAATAGTCTAAAACAAATATATCAGGAGTCGTCAAATCATTCCTCCCTATACTGTGAACCAACTGTCGGGTAGACAGAATGGTTGCAAGGTTTTTCCTCATTCCCAACCTACAACCCCAAACCACATCATTGACTATATTAGTTCATCCATTAATGAGCTCTACTTATCCCCATCAACAAGCTCTACAAGCTTGCTACCCTAATATGATTGAGTGGAGATAAGAAAGAGGAAGAAAGACTCACCCCCAGCAGACACCATCAACAAGCTCTACAAGCTTGCTACCCTAATATGAATGAGTGGAGATAAGAAAGAGGAAGAAAGACTCATCCCCAGCAGACACCATCAACAAGCTCTACAAGCTTGATACCTTAATATGATTGAGTGGAGATAAGAAAGAGGAAGAAAGACTCATCCCCAGCAGACACCATCAACAAGCTCTACAAGCTTGCTACCCTAATATGAATGAGCGGAGATAAGAAAGAGGAAGAAAGACTCATCCCCAGCAGACACCATCAACAAGCTCTACAAGCTTGCTACCCTAATATGAATGAGTGGAGATAAGAAAGACTCATCCCCAGCAGACACCATCAACAAGCTCTACAAGCTTGCTACCCTAATATGAATGAGTGGAGATAAGAAAGACTCATCCCCAGCAGACACCATCAACAAGCTCTACAAGCTTGCTACCCTAATATGAATGAGTGGAGATAAGAAAGAGGAAGAAAGACTCATCCCCAGCAGACACCATCAACAATCTCTACAAGCTTGATACCTTAATATGATTGAGTGAAGATAAGAAAGAGGAAGATGGACATCTTTATAAGATTATGGGGAGATAGAAGAGGGAGGGAGTATTGAAGGTCATATTACCTAATGCTAATCATTGATAGGTAGAAAAGTATGTGGGTAGATAGAGGCTAATGGCCACACACTACTTCCAAGGTCTCACCATCCGGATAATCTCTGGGTAGGTTTCCTCAGTGAGAACGCCGGTCCGGCCGGTGGTAATGAAGTCGATGAGTTCAATGAGGGTGCTCTCCTTGACCTCCTTGCCTCGCAGGTCCGACGTGGGGTCCAGGAAGTCAAATACCACGCAGCATTGCCGCAGCTTGCCTACGAAGAGTTCCACTGGATTGTTGGGCGGCTGAACCTCTGGAAACACATCCCTGGGTATCAGTCTGGTGGTATGCAAGAACAAAATGAAGATGTGAAAAAATAGTACAAATATGATATTGTACTGGGATAAGGTGTATAAATTATGAAAAAGGCATCTCCTTATCGTGCAACTGAAAGTTTCTGATGGCTTGCACCATCTATCAGAAGCCCGAAACATGTCCGTGGTTAGCTATTCTTGATTAATCAAGAATGGGTATTTGGCCAATTCAGGAATAATTAAAAATCAACGAGAATAGTTGATATTTATTCCGATAAATGGCGCAAGCCATCAGCAACTTTCAGTTGCACGATAAGGAGATGCCTTTTTCATAAAAAATGATGGTCAAAACAAGGTTGTATATAGAAACAAAAAAAAAAAATTGCTTCAATGGTGCCCTGATTCTTGAAAAAGTCTAACTCCACCAGTGAATACAAGTACACACCAACTGGGTTCTGGCACATTTGTAAATGCAAAAGTCAAACTGCTTTCTACTTGTGTAGACATGTGGTGCACTTACAGTAAATGTAGTCGCTAACCAGTGTTATCATGGCCTTGTACCATGTATATTAGCAATAATAATAAAGATTTTCCATTACAATTATATGGGGGGTGAGGATATATAAGAATTCTCAGTAAACAACAAAACTATAGTTGATTCTCAAGATAGAGGAGAGTTTGGCAAGCACATCTTATTTCCACTGTGGGAAAAAATCTGTAAATTACTCAAATAAAAAAAAGAGAGTGACAGAATATTAATTATAATAGTTATAAACACAAGGTAAAAAGACTAAATCCAAATAAATAATTAGTGTGTGACGTTTCTGTAACAGCAGCGTTGTTACCGAAATCTCACACACTATTTATTTGGATTTGGTCTTATTACCTTGTGTTTCTTGTATTACTTATTTGGATTTAGTCTTGTAACCTTGGGATATTCTTATCCATATTTCAAAAATTGTACTTTTTCAACACCTTTAAGTATGGAACTATTAATTATTTCTTTATGAGAGAAAGCTATATATTCTCCAAAGTGTAGAGAAGAGATTAACAGCAACAAGAGAAAAAAGTTAAATGTGGCTGTAGACAAATTTATGTTGACAGAAGGCCAGGAATGACCTATTTTGGGAAGAGGCGTGAAATATAAAAACTTGTTTATTTGGGAAGGTTGTAAGTTTGCAGCCATCTGGTCATTTTGTGGTCAGATTGAAACAGTTTTCTGTTTAGTTAACCATTAAACTTTACGTATCAGCATATCCATCTTACGGTATTTAGACAGAATGTTTTTTTAAATTATTTTTTCTAGTACACATGGGGTACAGGCCATGATAATCATGGATCGGTAGAAGTTGGCGACGGCTTAAGGGCAGTAGAAAATTATTTTTTTTTTTTAATTATCCCTAGTACACGTGGTACAGGACATGATAATCATGGATGGGTTGAAGTTGGCGACTGCTTTTACTGTAAGTGCACCACATGTGAAAAGCAGTTCGACCTTTCCACTTACAAATGTGTCAGAGCTCTGTTTGGTTACTTACATTCGCTGGTGGGATTGGACTTTTGCAAGAATTGGGGGCCATTGGAGCATTGTTTTTTAAAGTAGAAAAAAGTGCCCAATTCCAGGTCATAGGGGTCAAAAACCAACAGTTTAGACGACCCTTCCACCAATCCACCAGACAAGATGTAAAATTGGCTACAATCTGATATTCAAATTTAGTCAAATTTTGGGCAGTTTAAAAACAGCTTGTTGTTTAGTTAACCTTAAAACTTAACATACCAGCTTATATCCAATTTACGGTATTTAGACAGGATGTAAAGTTGGCAACCAACTGATATTCAAATTTAGTAATTTTGGGCAGTTTAAAACAACTTGTTGTTTAGTTAGCCGTAAAACTTTATATACCAGCTTATCCAATTTACGGTATTTAGACAGGATGTAAAGTTGGCAACCAACTGATATTCAAATTTTGGGCAGTTTAAAACAGCTTGATGTTTAGCTAGCCGTAAAACTATATATACCAGCTTATATCCAATTTACGGTATTTAGACAGGATGTAAAGTTGGTCACCATCTGATATTCAAATTTTGGGCAGTTTAAAACAGCTTGATGTTTAGCTAGCCGTAAAACTATATATACCAGCTTATATCCAATTTACGGTATTTAGACAGGATGTAAAGTTGGCAACCAACTGATATTCAAATTTAGTTATTTTGGGTGGTTTAAAACAGCTTGATGTTTAGCTAGCCGTAAAACTATATATACCAGCTTATATCCAATTTACGGTATTTAGACAGGATGTAAAGTTGGCAACCAACTGATATTCAAATTTAGTTATTTTGGGTGGTTTAAAACAGCTTGATGTTTAACTAGTCGTAAAACTACATATACCAGCAATTTACTGTATTGGTGCCCCAAGTAAATAGATTCATTCAGTGACCAAACACCTTAATTGTAGTAGAACCATACAGATAAACTTTGACTATAACTATATATATGAGTAGTTTCCTAATTATTTTTTTGTTTACTGGTGAATCACTTCAAGGTTGAATAGATTTTTGGCTAAGCCTAAGAATATTATAGCAATTTCAGTTCTTAATATATATAGTAAACACAGGTGTTTATAATACAATATAATAAGGCTTATGATTGTAGAACGACAATCCCTAAGGTTAGAAATAAACATTATTTTTCTCCTTTGATGAGGCACAATTTGGATTGTAGATTATAAACACAAGGTAATAAGACCAAATATTTAACCAATATTTATTTATTTGGATTTGGTCTTATTACCTTGTGTTTATTATTTTTCTCCTTAAAATAAATTTTGAGTTTTTGGTCAAAAGAATTTTTGATAATTTTCAAATATGTTGTTCTATACACACAGGTGTGTGTTAGAAGAATTCTCAAAATCAAACGGAGAGACATAGATTGATTGACAAAGGAATAAGTTTGAGGGAAGATTTGATGGTGAATATGGCCTTTTCTCTAAATAGAGATATCACTGGGAAGTTTGCAGAACTTGTAATCCAAAGATCTTTGGAGGATTGGTAGCCCACACTGGATATATACACCTTGAAGAATGAAGGAAGAGATGGGGACTAAGGAGAGAGGGTTTGTTAATCTAGTTAGAAGGGTTTGGAGAATTGCTCTGAATTTTTGGATATGCCTAAGAATATTATAGCAATCTCAGTTGTTAATTTATATAACAGTACACATAGGTGTGTGTTAGAAGAATTCTCAAAATCAAATGGGTACAGATTCAGTCACAAAGGAAGAAGTTTGAGGGAATATTTGATGGTGAGTATGGCCTTTTCTCTAAATGAAGATATCACTGGGAAGTTTGCAGAACTTGTAATCCAAGGATCTTTGGCAGCCACACTGGATATATACACCTTGAAGAATGAACTCGGCCTTTGCCGGTCCCAAGCCCGGATGAAAAAGAAGAAGGGGGAGTAGTAACAAGTTCACTAAAAAACCTGGGTTCAGCTGGCCTGGCTGATAGCGCCCTGTAAGGGCTCCTAATCCAGGGATACAGGATGAGCAGCGTTTGTACTCCATGTTAGGAGCAGCTGCACATGGCGTCTATTCCTCATGTCAGAGGCGGCCATTTCTTTTGGAGCTAAATCGGCCTGCCACTCAGTAGCGCTCCCAGTCTTAATGAGAAAGGCAGACACATTCTACTTCAATCAGTCATGATGGTTGTCAAACAGACACCATCAAAGGGTCACAACTTGATACCCTAATATGATTGGGTGGAGATAAGAAAGAAGAAGGAGAACTTGAAGAATGAAGGGAGAGATGGGTACTAAGGAGAGAGGGTTTGTTAATGTAGTTAGAAGGGTCTGGAGAATGGGTCTGAACAAGGTGAAATAACCTCGGAGAGAGATATGACACTACCTATTGTTAATGAGACTGGTCAATTCCTATTTCTGAATTATTCTGTTCCAATTTGATACAAGAAAATAAGAGAGACCTAATCCAAATAAATTAATAGGTCTTAAGTGTCTTATTTTCTTGTATCTACAATCCAAATTGTACTTTATCACACATCTGTTCCAATTTGAACAATAGTACAAAAGTGAAATTACACTGGAATCAAGTGGTCATACAGTATAACTAACTCTCTGTAAAGGACATCTAGTTGCAGAACCAAAATATCCTTTAGGGAGAAGAATCCTCTTACTGGAGAGTTTCTAAATAGCAAAAATGGTAATTTTAGAGATGAAAACTATCATTTGTAGAGAGGTTTCTTCTAGCATGAGTGTCCTCTCATGAAGTATGTTCTACTGTACTAGGAAAATGATCTCTCTGGATCATACAACTGAAAATTGCTAATGGCTTACACCTTTGTTTACATTTTTTCCCCCAGGATAAGGTACAATTTGGATTATAGATTAGAAATAAAAGACCTAATCCAAATAAATAGTGTGACATTTCAGTAACAATGCTGCTACCATCATTAGACAAAAGTACTGAATGAGAAAAAATATCAATAATATTATCTTATTTACACAACTGTGATATAACAGTTCACGGGTACAGACCATGATAATCATGGTGGGTAGTTGGCGACTGCTTTTTACTGTAAGCGCACCACATGTCTACACATGTGAAAAGCAGTTTGACTTTGCACTTACAAATGTGCCAGAGCCCCGTTTGGTTGCTTGCACTCGCTGGTGGGGTTGGACTTTTGCAAGAATCGGGGGCCATTGGAGCATTTTTTTTTTAAACAGAAAAAAGTGTCCAATGCGGGAATCGAAACCGGGTCGTAGTGGTCGAAAACCAAACGGTTTAACCAGCCTTCCACCGACCCCCTGATATAACAGTACTATTTAAAAACATGCTCTGATATTTTTTTCCATTCAGTTGTCTGATGATGGTAGCAGTGCTGTTACTGACACGTCATACACTATTTATTTGGATTTGGTCTTATTACCTTATGTTTTAAATCTACAGTTGAACCTGGCTATAGCGCCCCTCTTGGGACTCACCAAAATAGGGTGCTATAGACAGGTCACTTTTAATGTAAAATGTTTACATTTTAATGTTTAAAATCAGGTGCTATAGAGAGGAAGGCACTATTTAGAGGGGGGTGCTATAAACAGGTCACTTTTAATGTAAAATGTTTACATTTTAATGTTTAAAATCAGGCGCTATAGAGAGGAAGGCGCTATTTAGAGGGGGTGCTATAGACAGGTTTAACTGTATATTTGAACAAATTGTACCTAATCATTAATACTTTCTTTTTCATAAATCAACTTTAACTAGCTAGGATTTTATCTGTTATAATATTTTTCTTGTGGGCCATCCTTCTTGAGTGTCCAGCAGTAGCCAACAATCATAGTGGGACTCCAATTTCCTTGGTACTGCTTCTCCATTCTTGATATATTTTGGTGAAACTCCTCACCATGTGCTCTTCACTACCTGCACCAAGATTGTCCAGAAAGAAATCCTGTTGCCAATGCAGGGAATGGATCTTGAGAGAAACATGTTACAACCCAGTGTTTTGTAGGAAAGCAAGAATTCACTAAGTCACTGTAGTTTTTTTGGCCTTGACATCTTCCAAAAAAGGGTCTTTCAAATGTTACTTAAAGGAATTCCAGGCTGTTGCTTCAACTTCATTTTAAGCCATCTTCAAAAAACTATCCAGCATCAATTATTGAATAAGTGGTCCAACGAAAATGTCTTCTTTAATTTCCCCATCACTTAAGCTAAGAAATCTTGGGTTTAATTAGGCTAATCCAGCAGTTTGATTCATTACCTTGACAAAGTTCTTCATTAATCCCAGTTTGATAGGTCTTCTTCTTCTTTCTTATCTCCACTCAATCATATTAAGGTATCAAGCTCGTAGAGCTTAAGACTGGACAACCATCATGACTGAGTGAAGTAGAATGTGTATGCCTTTGTCATTAAGACTGGGAGCACTACTCAGTAGCAGACCGACTTAGCTCCAAAAGAAATGGCCGCCTCTGACATGAGGAACAAACACCATGTACAGCCGCTCCTAACATGGAGTACAAACGCTCCTCATCCAGTAACCCTGGATTAGGAGCCCTTACAGCAGGCATGTCAAACTCGCGGCCCGCAGGCCTCATGCGGCCCACAACGAATAAATTTGCGGCCCACCAGACAATATATTTTAATTTAAAAAAATTTATAAATAAAAAAAAAATTCATAAAAATTTGTAGCCTAATTTTTTAAAATTGTAATTATACATAATTTATTTATTAATAATGAACCACTGGTCGCCATACATAAGTCGTAAGTTTTGATAATATTATACCTACATACATAACGTTACTATAAAAATTTAATTACTTGTTTTCTTTTTTTGCGGCCCACATAATCTTATTACTTTTTTATTTGGCCCGTGTTAGGATTTGAGTTTGACATGCTTGCCTTACAGGGTACTATCAGCTGGGCCAGCTGAGCCCAGGTTTTTTATCGAGCTTGTTACTGCTCCCCCTCCTCCTTTTTCAGGTTTGAATGGTAAGTAGATATTTTCAAAGACTTGACCAGCAGAGGATGTGTGCAATAAGTCCTGTAGTAAAAGTCTCATGACTTGGTCTGTTCTTTTTGACATAATGCCTTTCCCTGTTTCTCTAATATTCCACTCTCACAGAAAACAAATTTGTCAATATTCTAGCTGCACAACCAAGCAAGTGAGATATGACTTTCATGACACACCAGAGATTTCCCAAATGTATCCTTCATACTTTTTCAAAAGCAGTTTCATGTTATCATAAGTCTCTTTAATATATATTGGCTGCATGTGCACAGCTTTCAATTTTTGAAGAATCAATAAGTAAGTGTCCCACACTTCTGTATTATGTTCTTGACTGGGCACTTCCATTACATCAACAACATCATTGCAGTACACTAAATAATTTTCTTGTGAAACCTTCAACTTGCCATTTAAAAAAAAAACATACTTTAATGTTATAAAATAAATAAAGCTTCCAGGGTTAAGTTACTTGTACAACTTTTTATTTTCAAGCTTTCGGACTTGTCAGTCCTTCAACAGGATTATCACGTTAACAACCTAATAATAAATACTATTTTTATATACACATTATTATATACATATTTTAAATACTTATTATATATTGAGAGAAAGATATACTACATTATATCAATTGAAAAAGCCCTGTACGATTTATAAATGAATAAAATAAAGCATCAAGGGCTGCGTATCTTTAATTAAAGATACGCAGCCCTTGATGCTTTATTTTATTCATTTATACATTATATCAGTTTGTAAAACAAAATTTTGAAAATATACAGTGCATGGTGGATGATACGTGCTGGTTGAATGATATCTCAAGACTTCAAATTAAATTTAATAAATTTGTGAACTATTGTGTTATATATAGAAGAGTGCGTACATCTATGGGATAGTATTTGTCCATATTGTTTCGTATGTTTCTGATATTTAATGTCTTTGTGTATCAGATTCCAGCCTTTTTAAACCTAGAACCTAAGAGTTTACCCTATTTCTTGGATTAAGATGAAACCACTTAACTTTAAAATGTATGCCATTTGATTCTTGTTGATGAGCATCTGAATCATTGTCACTGAATGTCCTTTTTTTGGAGGATGAGGCAAATCATCATTACGAGGAGCTGGTCTTCTAACAAAAGCTAAATCTGAATATTTAACGGTATGTTCTGATATATAGATGTAACACCTGTGGTCTTTGTCAAATAACAGTCTTTTGGTTCTCTCTATAACATTGGAGAGGAGTGGACTTCAACATTGGAGAGGAGTCTTCTTCTTTCTTATCTCCACTCAATCATATTAGGGTGTCAAGCTTGTAAAGCTTGAGATTTGACAACCATCATGATTGGGTGAAGTAGGAGGCGTCTGCCTTTGTCATTAAGACTGGGAGCACTACTCAGTGGCAGGCCGACTTAGCTCCAAAAGAAATGGCCGCCTCTGACATAAGGAACAGACGCCATGTGCAACTGCTCCTAACATGGAGTACAAACGCTGCTCATCCGGTATCCCTGGATCAGGAGCCCTTACAGAGTACTATCAGCTGGGCCGGCTGAACCCAGGTTTTTCAGTGAGCTTGTTACTGCTCCCCCTCCTCCTTTCCCATCCGGGCTTGGGACCGGCAAAGGCGGAGAGGAGTGGACTTCAGGAATTGGTTTAACCATGGAGATAAGCATCACCACCACTACATTGGAGCCGTAAAAGGTAATATGAGGTTCATCTTTAATCCACCCTGTTTAGAAGCTGAAAGTGTGATGGGGTAATCATAGGGTCATCAATATATAAGAAAGGAAACATTAAGTCAAGAAATAATAATACACAATTTGAATTATAGATTATAAACACAAGGTAACCGGCCAAATCCAAATAAATAAATTGTGTGTGACATTTCGGTAACAGTGTTGTTACCATCTTCACATACTATTTATTTATTTGGATTTGGATTTATTACCTTGAGTAGAACCTCTCTGTAGATGGCAAAGCATATTTGCACAGCCATTCTTTAGGGAGAGGTTTCCTATTATCAGAGAGCATCTAATTGATAAAAACTGTCTTCGTAGAGAGATGTCCTCTTATAGAGGTACTGTAAGCTCATTTTTACCTTGACTAGTTGTAAAGCTAGAGAGTTAAAACAAAATTTATATTTTGATCATACAAAGCAATAACGCGCCATCTATATATAACGAATGAATACATCGCGAATGTTTCTTTTAACAAATAAATCAAACTTCTACTGTCCTTACTGCCATGAAAAAAATATTGTGAGGGCTTGGCTTATCAACCCTCCCAGCAGTTTCACCAATTTTTAATCTACCAGACCGCTTCTTTAGAGCTCTAATATTGTATTGGATCATTCTGCTTTTATATGCTACACTGAAGGGTGTAATCTTAGAAATGGTATTCATAGTTTACTTGATGATCAAAGATGAAATCTTTTGAAACCTACTTTACATCCAGAATGTATAGCATTTTTTGTTTCACCTTTGAACTTAGAAAGCTAATTTCCCATGATGCAACTAAAAGTCTGAGGAATATTTACACAATGTCCTTGTCATATTGACATAGTCTTGTGCATGCCAAACGCCCAATTTGATAAAAGAGAACAAATTGATCAATTGACAGTCACTTTCACTTCTACTTTAATGCTACTGAACAAATTGTCACATATAAATGGTTCTGCAATTATGTGGTGTCCTTTACAGGGAAGTTTTACTGTATATATAAATATTTTTTGTCTAACTTATTTTACACTATATATAAACATAAGGTAATAAGAACATATAAAAAGTGTGTGACATTTTGGTAACAATGCTGTTACCTTGTTACCTTTTGGTCTTATTACCTTGTGTTTATAATCATTCAACACTTTTGTCTGAAGATGGTAACAACACTCTGTTACTGAAACGTCACACACATTTATTTATTTGGTGTTATTACTTTGTATTTATCCTTTAACATGTTCGAAATTAAATATTATTTTAAAAAATATATTTAGAAAGCTAAATTTATAGCCCAATACATTGGGAAATCAATATATTTCACTTAATTTAGTCTTGTTATCATTTTGACATGCATTTACAACCAATTTAATCAATTTTAAGCAGCAGATAAACTTCAATAAGTTCTTAGCTACTCTCTAATTAAGAAAAGTACAAATCTAACTGTAAAAGTACTTTTATATGTTTAGGAGGGTTAGAAAAGTATCATTTTCAAAGTTTCAACACATGTCATCTAAACATTTTGAAAGGCTTAAATTATTTTTTTCAAGTTAAAAGTTTTCTTATGTTTAAAAGAGTGATAAAACAACCGGAAATTACACCAAGTGGTATAGGATTGGGTATGTATATATATTTATATATAAATGTTTTAGATTATCGGTAATGGCTTACCTCTTAGTAGGGGTAATGGTTGTAGTTCTCGATGAATAATGGAATTAAGTGTTGTTGATCGTGAACGCTTGACTTTTTTTCTTATAGACGCTTTTTTAAATGGATCTATCTTGTCCACAAATTGTGAATTTGACCCTGAATGTGATGACATATTAATTTTTTTTGTTTCGTTTCTTCAACAAAATGTCATATTTGGTAATTACTGGTAAAGTCAATTCATACTTTTTAAATATTATTTATTTTGGTAAAGAATCGCCTCAAATTTTTTTTTTCTTTGACCATATTTTTTAAATAAATAAAAATTTCGAATATGTTTCAAGATTTTTACTACTGGTTTATTAAAAGCGTTTGCTTTTTATTAGGCTAAAACATTAAAACCAGTATATTAAAATACAAATATGTTTAAATAGGTTTAAATTTTATTGCGCGAATCATAACTGAGCATTATACACCAGTTTTGGGAAATTCCTTAAGCCTAAATTGGTAGAGATTGAAACGACGATTGTTTTTAACAATGTAGTAAATAAATTTCACAACAATGGTTGACAAGTGTGAAATTAATTTTGAAAAATAATAATCAAATGAGAAAGATAAGAAAAAAAATTTTTTCGCAAATATAAACTTTTGAATATTTTTAGTAGCTCTCTCTCTCTCTTCAACTATTTTAAATATATAGATATATTTATAATACAGATTCCTGGAGCACAGAATGCTACCTGGAAAATATATAAATAAATTCCCAAATATATTTAATTTTGAAAGTTGCCAAAATATGTTAATCTCTTCAAAATTTTAAAATTTTTTGTAGGAAGGAGCTGATTCCTTTTGTTCATGTGTACTTGCAGATTGTGGAAGGTTGTCCCTGTAAAGTCACCCTGAAATTTTGGCTCCTTATGCTGAGGGTGGACAAGCCCAGATTGCGGTATGCCTGTGTGTCTGTCCCACCTGCATAAAATATATACTATTCGCAGTGTTCACGTATAGTTTTCCAGTTTTCAGTATTCACTCCCGGCGCGAATCTCTAGCACAGTTTAGTCCTCATTAAAAACTGAGAATATTATCTCACTCTGCAAAAAGAAATGAGAAAAAAGCAAGACCTTCGCGAAGCCAGCAAGAAGAGTTAAAAGAAACCTGGTGTATTTTCTATCTAAAAATTCACTTTTACCTAATAAATTAACGTGATTTTTAAATAAACAATTAATGTACCTTTTTATCTATTTGATTAAAGTACCTGTTACTTATATAATTAACACTCCCTTTTGTTTAATTATTAAATAACCCAAAGACTATAGTCTGTCGCAATGTTTCAATATTAGTGTCAGCATACGATTTCGATACAATCTACCTGAAACTCCAAGAAGCCCTCTTTTTGTCAATATATAATATGAAAAATGGAAGATTTTCGTTTTTCGATAGAAGACACACACAAAAAAAGCAACCCTCAGGTGATCTTGGTTTCTCTGATGAGCCAATAAAATGGAAGGACAGCGTCCCCTACTTGGGTGTCACTCTCAATCAACATCTGACCTTACAAAAACACTTTCATAACCAAGTCAATCTCGCAAAGGCAGCACATGTTAGACTTACTATTGGGTAATGAAAAAAATTCTCATTGCACTCAAAGCACACACACAAACATCTACATATAAATTATAAGACCAATTATTACCTATAACCACCCATTATTCATAACTGCAAATATAACTACATTGAAAAAATTTGAAAGCTTTGAAAACCAGATGATCGAGAAAATGTTAGGGGTTCCATGGAGCATCATCATTAAAAAGAATCTCAAGTTATAGAAAGCATAAACGATTGAATAATAGGACAATCATTCAACTTCTGCAAAAAAATCAGAAACACTTTAAACATATACTTCAAAGAAGATTGAAACTACAAACAAGGAACAAAGAAAAGGAAACCCAACTCCTCTCTCAATATATTGAAAACAACCATAGATAATGGAAAAACATAGTGGTTCAAAAAAAGATTTGAAAACAAACATATTGGAAAAAGCGAAAGAAAATATGTAGTGGTTAAAAAAAAAAACGAGGATAACAGTCGATTTTAGAAGAAACCACTTGCCTAATCCAAGGTATCACACTACAAGGCTCTAACCTTGTAAATATGTGAATACACTGTAAATGTGCATATATATATGCTTGTGTACATAATCCTCCAAAGATGGAGGATAGGAGAGAATATCGTCTATTTTAAAATAGAGTTCCACCAACTGCTCCTCGAGCTCCTCCAGAGGGGTCCGAGAGGGACACATGGCTTGGGCCACGGGTGTAGAAGCCTGGATGGACGATGCAGTCATGCCATGGACTTCTTTTTCAGTAGTCGCCGTTGACTCAGTATTGGTCGAGGGCTCTGGTCATGACAGCAACCTGCTGGTGTTCAGCGCTGGAATAGGAGGCTCAGGAGTTGGAGTCTCTTGGGGATGGACAGGAATTTTCGCCCCAGGCGAAGACGCGGCAGGGCTGGAGGGTATTAACGGGGCCTGCTTTATGGGCGCAGGTAGCTCCACGGCTGATGTAGGAAGGGCGGAGTTGTTGGGGGGGGGGGGGAGTGGGCTTTGAGGAAAGAGGCTTCGACACCGGGCCCTGCCGGGTGTCCTGATGGCGTCTTCCATTGATTCCCAAGGGGCAGGTGGCTTGCCGATGCCCGCCCTTGACGGTGGCATTTGCTACACCTAACGTCTTAGGTGATGTAGGCAGGCGTCGATTCGCCTTTCGAGACAATCACCAGATTTACAGGGAGCTGGCGAAGTTTCAAACCTTCATTTAGAAGGATTAAGGCCTCCCTGTTGCCGGGTTGTCCAGGTGTAGCCACTACTCACCACTACCTCATGGGCCAGGGAGATAACCCTGCAGTAGGGCCGCAGCGCCGCGACAATGTCTTCATCTCTTATAGCGATTGGGAGGTTCCCAACCACTATTTTCTCCGCGCATTTCCTGTAGGGGAACACTTTGAGGAGGGTGTTCCCAGCATCTCCTCCAGAGCCTGGATATACTGCACAGGACCGAAATCTGAGCAGTATTCAATATAGCAGCATTGATCGAAAGAAGCTGCTTCCGATCTTGCTTTGCTCAGCGCCTGCTGCTGTCGACTGTTTTTAACTTGCGTAACAGGGTTCCTTGCTGCCCTCCTTGGTGGTTGAGGCGGCCTTACTGTGGTAGTGTCAGCCTTAGGTATCTTCACTGGCTTTTCTTGGGAACTACTTTTTCTCTTAAAGCCTTTAGGCTCTTTATTGCCCACGGACTCTATTTCCGAGGCCTCTACTCGATCGGCCCAATTTTTGCTTTTTTTCGCTGTCTGATTTGCATCGTCACCGCTCAACATTGTTGAATTTGCATCTTTGTCCATTGTTTGTATATTTATTACTCGTTGATCTTTTTTCTTTCGATAAATCAACGTATTCTGTTTGGCCTTTGATAGAAACATCACCATCACCTAGAGCGTGATCCCGGCTCTCCGCCAATACCCCATAAGGGTTGCTTATCTCCATAATTTTATGAGCAATTTGGATGGGATTGTCACATTGGTCTTTTGTTACAAAGCACAGGTCAGGAGAGTATGTAAAATTAAAGCTAACACTAAGCTTCCAATCAACACTGTTCTCGAAATTCCTCCCCCAACTCGACTAATATCAAGGAATCCTGCATGGGTGGCCGATGAAAATGTAGATCTTAAAGAAGAGTGGAGAAACCGATGGAGCAATCTTGCCATCGCCAACAAAGACCTGGTGGAGGACCCTAACACCAAACCTCCCGGCTACAACCTACCTAGGAGGACCTGGTCAACCCTCAATAGAATCAGGACCTCTACTGGTAGATGCAACTACCTACTAAATAAATGGAACATGAGTCCAGACCAGAACTGCGACTGTGGACAAATACAAACAATGCACCATATCCTAAGGGACTGTCCTCGAAGATTCTTCCAGGGAACACTTGGGGATATCCACCGGTGCACAGAGGAGGCCCTGGAGTGGATTCGTCACCTCGACATTCCACTCTAGAGAAACTTGCCAACATTGTTGTATTGTGCTGTAAAAAACAATATCATACGCAATATATATATCTCCATAATCTCCATCTCCAATGCCGGAAAACGCGGAGCTCGCGCGCCGCGTGGCCGCACGGCCGAGAGAGAGGGAGATTTTGTCTTAAAATTTAATTATAAAAATGACAAGTCTTACAATTTAATTCGAAAATTTATGAATAAATCTTTCAAAATAACCAAATTTAAAAATATCCTTAATAAAATAAAAAATATATTTCATGAATATATGTCTATTAATATCTTTGATTAATATATTTACATGAAAGAGAGATATTTATAACCCAGGTTCCTGGAGCGCAGAGCGCCAACTACCTGGTGTTTACATAAAAATGCTCACTACACTAGCATATTTAATTAAAAAGGCATATATTGGATCAAAATATAATTTATTTTACCAATATTTCAGTTGGCTGAACGCCAACCTTTATCAAGGTGTTATAACATTTTAAAGTGTGTCAACAACAAACTCAGCGTTATAACACCATGTTATAACACCTTGATAAAGGTTGGCGTTCAGCCAACTGAAATATTGGTAAAATAAATGATATTTTGATCCAATATATGCCTTTTTAATTAAAGATTTATTTATGGATTGCTCTATTTTCAAAACACTAGCATATATTATAAACATTTTAATTAACAATTTATTAAACGAGATAGTTAACAAACCAACACCCAGTTTCAAACCTAGATTGTCGAGAATACCAGAAAATATAGGTTATCATTACGCCACATTTGAACACAAAGAAATTAAATTGTAAAGTTATTTCAGGCCTTATATTTTTGTAAAAGGTGTTCGGTTCGGTTCTAAAATCACTTTATTAGGTACCGCTCAACAAGAGCAACCTAGTTTATGATATTTACAACAATGAATAATAAGTGAAGGTTATTCACATATTAAAACAAAATGTTAACACAGGATACAATCCCGGTTCATGACTGTCGGGAATCGAGGGTGTTACCCACTCGTCCACCGACTTTTTATTCACAAAAAGGCGTTTTTAGAAATTTTATTCGAAACAAAAAATTATTCAATCATTAATCGTTTTATTAAAAATAAAGAAGGCATATCCTGAACAGGAATACATGTGCTTTTTAAGAAGGCAGAGCGCCATCTAGTGGAACAGAAATCAACTAAACATTGATTTAACCTGTTCCCTGATATTTGGTCAACCCATTTTCCTGATAAATAAAGAAAAGCTATCCACGAACGCTGTTTCGGGCTGTTGGCTCTCGTCAGCGTGGAGCAGGCTGTACCACTGCGACCAAAAATGCTTTGGTCCCAGAGGCTTCTTGAGAAACCAAGAAATGGGTATTTGAGACCAAATTGGCGTAAAAACGCTTAATATGTGAAAAAATAATAGAAAAAAAATAAATCGTTTTATATACCAATATCTTTAAAATATTTTAAAACACATTTAATTTTTGGGACATATATTTATTAATAAATGTAATTTCGGCAAATGCCGCGGGGGGGGGGGGGGTGTAATTCTAACAAAATCGCTGGTGGCGCTGTTTTCGAGTTAAATTGGCGCGTAGATTAGCAAATTTATAAATAAAATTGCAATGATAAGTTATTTATAAAATATAAATCAGTCTATAAACACTTTTCTAGTGTCAAAAGGTGGAACAAGTAAAACTTTTGGTGATAGTCGTTTTGGAGTTTATCGAAAAGAGAAAACAAATTTTGACTTTTCTAATAATAGAGATATGATGTAAATTGTGGAGCTGACATCGTCGCAGTAGGCTCCTTATCCAACATGCAGTCATGGGCCGTAAGTGGAAGCGCACTAGCCTCTTCTTCTTCTTCTTTCTTATCTCCAAACTGTGTGAAATAGAATGTGTCTGCCTTTGTCATTAAGACTGGGAGCACTACTCAGTGGCAGGCCGACTTAGCTCCAAAAGAAATGGCCGCCTCTGATATGAGGAACAGACGCCATGTGCAGCCGCTCCTAACATGGAGTACAGACGCTGCTCATCCTGTATCCCTGGATTAGGAGCCTTTACAGGGTACCATCAGTAGGGCCAGCTGAGCCCAGGTTTTTTAGTGAATTTGTTACGCACTAGTCTGAAGACAAAAGACAACATGTGCTGGAGTATGATTAACTTGGTTTAGAGCTACAGCCGGGAAGGTGAGATGGACCAAGAGGAAGTCCTGGGCTGGCTGGTAAATCGGGCAACATAGTGATGAGACAAAGGAAAGGATGTAATACTCAGATGGTTTATTTGGTGCAGTGCTGGGCTCGTGGTCCAGTCCTGGAAGGTCATGATGTTCTGGGTCTCTCCAGGCCGGTTGTAGGAGGGGTTGGAGCTATAACTGTACATTCTAAATACCAGATCAAAATCCAAACAGGACGAAGATTAATTTATTACTGGCACATTGTATTTAACAAATTTCCGCGAAACTGTGGTCAATGGTCAAATATAATTTATCCCCGTCATCTCTGTGGTGCCGTTTCTCTGATAAAAATAATTAATTACAAAATAAACAAAATTTAAAATAATTTTTATTGATCACGTGTATTATTGGTCGGCTATTTGTTAACACACAACAATAGAGACCTAACTACATGACTCGGCTGATTCTTATATTGTTCATTTACTGCTGTCTCCGTCTGCTAGGCTGAGAAAAAAAAAAACCATCTTAGATGCTGATTGGGACGTCATAGAGGATGGACGTTGTTGTCCAATCAAGGACTGGCATTGCTGATATGTCCACATCCTTCTTAAGTTGCTTGGTCAATGTCAACGACCTGTTATGCAACCTTTCTGGGTATTGCTCTGCCTTTTCCGGTGATACATTTTATTTTACGCCATTTTAAAGTTACATATTGTGCTTGGTGTTTCCAATATACAAACTTGTATGTACAAATAATGTATTTTCCACATATAAAATATATGTCGTAGCTGTCGTGGTCGAATGGAAGGGAGCAGCCGTTGTGCCAAGCGAACAGCGCACACCGCGATGTCTGCCACCTTTATTTTTTGTACAGTTTTTTATAGATGGATGAATTTGCATATTTACATTTTAACACAAGCTTAACATATTTACATACTTCTTTTGACGAAAATAAATTATATCTCTTGGGCATTAATTATACAAATTATGACATATATATAATTTTTTTTAATATAGCGATTCATAAATAGATATTTAATTAAAAAGACAAATATTGGATTTAAAAATGGATCAAAATTTAATCCAATATATGCCTTTTTAATAATATATGAACCTTAACTTATACATAGAGAGATGAAGATCCATCTAAAATTAATTAAATCAGCTGTTAGTATTAATACTGCAGCTTTGAGTTTAGATGCCTATAATAAATTTTAAAATAGTATAATGAAAAGGCTTAAAACATATATACAATACAGTTAAAACTTTTAAAAACATACAGTAATGAGTGATTTTAAAATTTATAGTAATATCTATAGACTCTCTCACTTATTATATTGTCAAGAAGCTCCATCCAGATGGGACACCTGTCAATCATCCCTGGACCCCGGGGGGGGACCACTGGTGTGAGGGGTTCTCGGAAGCTGATCTGTAAATAAGGAAAACAGGACGGTGGCTGACGCCGTTCATTAGGATTATCTTTAACTTGGGGTAAGTTGTACTCTCCCTATAAATACCCCTTATAATAAATTATTTATTCCCAAATTTGCCCTTGCTTTATTTATCTTCGCGACAATATATTAAATCAAATTACTATTTTAGCATTGATAATATTTACCCCTGAGGTGAGAACATTGTTAGCTAATTTACATTATGAAAAAAATAGTACAAATGTGAAATTGTACTGGGATAAGGTGCATAAATTAAGAGAAAAAAAAAGGCATATCCTTATTTATTCCGATAGATGGCGCAAGCTATCAGCATCTTCAGTTACACGATAAGGAGATGCCTTTTTTTCTTAATTTACATTAATTAGGAATATCGCATCAGCCTGAAATACATAAAAACAGAGAACACCAAGTTCTATATTGATTGAATGGAGAATTTCCAGTACAGCACCACACCATTTCCTCTGTCTGTACATGCCTAGAACTCGCGAGGGAGCTGAGCCGCGGGCGCTACCTCTCGAGAACCAGTGAGATCAGGCAGTTGACTTGAATGAGAGGATGCTAACATTAAATAGAGAACTGATAGATTTAGGTTCAGATTTATATCTGAAAACACAATACAAAATTTGGGATTTCACGTGAATCTCGCCTAGGTTTCAGAAAAAGTTATGTTACAATTGTTAGAGACAGCATTGAAGGTATTTGCTCAAAACAATGGGTTAGCGATTGAAAGAAATAGCTTGGCGATTCGTTCTCTTTGGTCGGGGCCGCTGCTCTTTTATATGGTGTATTAATTCGTATGTAAATAAGACCGACGTGTACTATAGATAGGTACACATGATGGGTACTATAGGATAACATGGTGAGCAGCAGCCCCCTTAACAGTCCCACCACGAGAAGGTAGAGAACATGGGACCGCCTGAAACGCATGTGTTAGACACGTGGAGACTTCCATCATTGGGAGCGAACCAGTTTCGAATGTTTGACACCCACTTTGATCTCCCATATCGTACTTGAGGTCTATATGCCCGTTCGTACTGACTGTAAAAAGATTCATCCGAAGAGAGTCTCAACACCACAGTCTTGCGTACATGGTAAAGCTGAGTCTCATTCCTCAGGGCTGAGGGGTCATTCTACTAATGGTTGGCTCTCAGGAAGTATCTCCCTACTATAAAAGAGGTAGAGTACCTGCACGCAGGAAGTCAGAAACAGCTCCTACCAGAACGAACGCCAAACATGGGTTAGATTCCAACGGCTTCAGCAGCTCTGATCTGTAAACGTAAGTAACCATTAGTTCCAACAAGCAGCTGACATCAACCTGAAAGTACAAAACAGGTTCGGTGGCAGAAGTTGAAAGTTTCAGCCGGTCCAGGTATTAGGCTGCAACAATTAATTATTAAAAAGGTCACTCACCAGGAATCCTTCTTCGGCAACTCGTTGGTCCTAGACGTGAAACAAGATATTTTAAATCACAGTTTGGCGTCAACATCCGTCTTAACTAACCTGTGAAGGAAACTCCAGTAAAAGTTCCTCTCCATCCTTGTGGAGTTGCCATCTTGAAATAACTGAAACACCCAACACACAGCCTTCTCCCTCTCTAGCTATACATACTTACTCGGTAGTCTGGGCTCCACCATTGAAGAACTGAAACATCCAACACACAGTCTGCAATTAGGTGTCCTTTACAGAGAGGTTCTACTCTATAGACACTTAAGTGTAAGCTATGATTGTGTTTTTTTCCTTCTTGTGGACTGAAGTTGAGTCCTTTTGGAAGACATACTTCCTTCTTGCAGCCACCATGTCCACCCAAGGCTTCACAATGGCCTCCAGGACATTGATGTAGGTGTCAGCGTTCATTCTAGGGTCCTTCTTAAAGAAATGGGGAGGCATAACATCACCTTCACTGCTGATAACGCCAAGGACCATCACGGTGGCAGGAAATTTCTTGTACATCACGAAAATCACTTCTGAGGGGTCTTTACAGATCAAGCGATCATTCCTGGGATTTACCTTTTGGTCCACGTCAAAGTTACTTTCATCAGAGAAGAACCTCGGCATGCTACAAGTCATGTTTCAGGTTGTTGAGGAGGGCAGCAGCCTTCCTTTTCTGTTATTCTTCATATTCTCAGTCAGCAACTGGTCTTTCCGAAAGGCATAGGACTTGATGGATAATTCTGACAAATTCTGTTAACCTTTATATTCTCATTTTGCGATTGGCCTTTCCGAAAGGCATAGGACTTGAGACTAAGGTTCTCATGGATAATTCTGACAATCATAATTTAGAGCCAATAAAGGGGATTTTCCTTAGCTATGGCCTTCATGGTCCTTCAAAAATTTCCGTTAATCTTCTTCTTACCACGTTTAACAAATTCTTCGCCTCTTACCCTGTCCGACCGACACGAGTGCTTTTTCCTTTCAGCAATTCTCTCTTCCCTCTTCTACTGTCGGCCTCATCAAACTGCCTCTTGACACGATAAAGAGTGGTTTTGGGTAACTCGAATGTTTCTTTTCACAAATAAATCAAACTTATACTGTCCTTACTGCGATAAAAAAAAATATTGGGAGGGCTTGGCTCATCAGTGGTGAACTCTCTCAGCGGTTACCCCAATTTAATTTACCAGACCGCTTTTTTAGAGCGCAAATACTGTATTGGAT